>UELU01107092.1:0-28616 GCA_900490025.1 Megastigmus dorsalis
AAATAGCACATTTCAGCACAGTATGGAACATTTCAGTATACTACGATATTTTTCGGCTAAAAATGGCACATTTAGATTCATGCAGAATCATGCCAAAATGTGCCAAAATGTGTAGAGTCCAACTGTGCCAAACTGTGCACAAATGTGCCTAATTGTGCATAAATGTGCATAAATGTGTCTAAATGTGCCGAAATGTGCCAAAATGTGCCAAAATGTGTAAAAATGTGCAGAAACACAGGAAACTTATTTACCATTCTTAAAATAATTTCTGTGCCTAACTGTGCGAAAATGTGCCGAAATGTGCCAAAATGTGCCAAAATGTGTTAAATATTCCAAATGTATATACCTGGACACATTTATGGCACATTTCGGCACATTTCTGCACAGTTAGACACAGTTCAGCACATAAGTCATTTCCACTAGGGTTAAAGTAACTTCAGCAAAAAAGATATTAACAAAACCGATAGCTTCCACTTAAAAGCAGTACGAATATATTATAAATAATGTTCATCCGCGTCTTTTCAAAATCCGTTGCAACACAAGACCCACGTATCCTTCACAACTTTTAATTAATTTGTCAAATTGGATAAAAATCCCATCCCAATTAAATTTCATCGCTTTTAAATGCTCAAATTAACGTTTTGCATGTACATTTTCTTGGCTCGTTAAGGCACGATGGAGGTTGTTTCGCTGGCGGCTATATCTCTGGGCCTTATTAACGTCGGTTCCGGGGACGCCGAAGTCTCCTCGGCCATTCTACAGAGACTCCTGGAACTCGATTCCCAGCAACTCTCCTCCACACACACCAGGTATACAATGCAACAGTCTTCCACAATAAACACCTTAGAATCTGCAGCTAATGCTCAATGTATCTGCGGTATACTCATATAGTCGTTATACAGACATAATCCTTATCGTTATACAGAATGTGCGTCTGGACGATAAATTGAACAAACTTAAGAATTTAATAAGAAAAGAAAAATAGCTTAGTACAGATCGTCGGCAACAGTATATGCTATAGTTACCGAATGCAACAATTTACCTTTGTCCAACCGATGGAACCCATTTAGAAATTGAAAATTAACCTGTGCACCTTGTTAAATTATATGCAGGCAGTATATAAGTAAATGCATGCCGAGCATTGATGCAATTAGCTACATCAATCTGTTTTATTCAATAGATAACCCTGTTGAAAAGGTCCGATAAAAACTGATAAAAATGTGTGAATTCGGGTGCAAAAATCTCATAGGTTATGAGGTTTCTGCACCCTTTTCATGTGGTTCTATCGGACCATTTCGACAGGGAATATCATGAAATATCGTTGCAGATTTCTGCCGTTGGCTCTGGGTTTGATTCACATGGGAAAACGAGATAACATAGAAGCTGTTACAGCAGCATTGGATGTCTTACCAGATCCGTACAAATTACCAGCTCAAACAATGATTCAAGTAAGATTATACATATTTATATAATAATACTATAATATCATAATAATTTGATAACTAACAATTCATTATCATTCAATTCAAAGAATAAATTCGACCAATTTATTTTTTACTAATTAATTAAATATGCAGCGTGATTCATGAAAAGTATTTGATTGAGTATAGGTATGCTCTTACGCGGGTTCCGGTGACGTTCTCGTAGTCCAAGAATTTTTGCGCATCTGTTCCGAGCCGGTCGAAGATGATCTGAAAAAATCATCGTCCTCCGTTAATAAGCAGCCGGTGTTTGGTTGCTGTGGCGGCGGCGGCACTCCGCCGAGTAAAACGCAAGAGGAGCAGAATCAGGAAAAAAAGCGCAAGAGCAAAGTAGACCAAGTTCCTAGGTAAAATCGCCCCGGCCTAAGCGTGTCTTTTTCGAGCAATATAACATTATTTATCCCCGAAATAGAGTGTTATAACGTATTTTTATTACAGTGAAATTGCACTTACCCAACCAATAGCGTCCCTCGGAGTTGCAGTTGTCGGTCTCAGTGATGGCAAAGAAAATTCTCGAATATTTGGACAGGTATACTTTTAACGAAATAGCAGTAACGACTACTCGAGGAATCAATTTAAATAGGAAAAATGCAACTCGCGATTTATTAGATCGACCGTTACGGGTCATCGCCAGCTCGAGCAGCCGTGCCACTGTCCCTCGCGCTCTCTCACCTCTCCGATCCCGATCCGACACTACTGGACGTCCTGAACAAGCACAGCCACGATAGCGATCCGAACGTCGCGCTCAATGGCATCTTCGGACTCGGTTTGGTTGGCGCGGGAACCAACAATTCACGACTGGCCACGATGCTCAGGCAATTGGCCGCTTATCACTCGAGGAATCCGACGCATTTCTTTCTCGTGCGCATCGCTCAAGGATTGGTGCATTTAGGGAAGGTAAGGGCAATTTTCATTACTTACTTCGTTATGCTTTGGTTTGGCTTCCTCACTTTTAATGGAGTTTTGTTGACAGAATAAAGGATATTATCAAAGTCATGTAAAATGTCAGAATTTAATTATAGATTAGTAGTCTAGATTATATTAGAAAGTAGGAAGTTATTGTTAAATCTTAATTTTGTTTCTTTCAGGGTACAATCACGCTGCAACCATTGAAATTCTCTTCAAAAGTCCTAGATCAGGCATCGTTGGCTGGCTTACTTATAGTACTAGTTGCATTCCTAGATTGTAAGAATCTTATTTTAGCAAAGTCACATTATTTAATGTATTGCTTATCAATTGCTATGGAACCTCGTTGGGTTGTTACACTCGATGAAAATCTGGAGGTAAGTTTGCATGCACATGTGATAACAAATCAACCGATTGATTACAAATAATTTATATTTTAATAGTAGGTTGCTTTTTTATAAAAAAAATACTAAATAATTTACAAAATTAGCAATTGCATAAAAAATTATGTACAATTAAAATAGTTACAGATAGTAAAAATTAATCAAAATATAATCAAGAAGTTATATACTTTCTAAGTACTTCAATAATGCAAACATATTTAGTCAAATTTGTCATAGGATATGATTTTATAGATAATATATATGAAACACTTAATTTTAACATATTTTTAATCACAGGTAATAATTTAAAACACACAGCTTAAGTTTTATAAATGCTTTTATTTTTGTAACGTTTTAATAAACATTTTTATATAAAAAGATATATAACCAATGTCAACATTGATTTTAAAAGTCTTATATTCCATTCTTTCTATTTTCTACAGAAAGGGCATTTGTCTCAAATTAATATTAATTTGTTTAATGCCATAGAAAAGTAGAAAACCTTTCGCTCTTAAAATTTCCATAGATGATCCAGGAATTCCTAAATTGATGAAAAATCCTGAACCTCTGCTTCTTCCTACATAGTTGGAATAAATCTTCCATCCTCTCATATCTACTTCAGGATTTTGTTTCTGAAGTCTATCTAATACTATTGTTGGACTTTCATGATATGGAATACAAATAAAAGATTTGTATAGTTTATTAAGGTTGTCAATATTACTGATTGACTCTACACGTACGCACTTGAAATTAGCAGTTTGCCAAGGATGTAATTGTGGTACAAGTGTTTTCAGCCACTCTCTTGATGTAAGATCCACACATTTGACTAAGATTGCTCCATTTTTCAGATAAGAGTTCAAGAACCTTGGTGTTATATCCTCACATTGCAACTTGTCAATTTCTACTTTAATTGCTTGATTTATTAGTTCTAAATGCGAGTCTGTGAGTTTATCATTCGGATAGACTTCTTGAATAATAGCTATCATCAAAGGATCTGCTTTCTCTGAGTTAGTAAATCGATTGAACAATACTGCTTGGTTTAATAAACCATTTTCATATTCAGGTTGTGCATTAAAATTTGAATCAGTATGACAAAACTCTGTATTCATATGAGCTTCATTGTTTAATGGAACTTGGGGGCAAATGTTATTAGCAGGGAATCGATTAAATTCATAATCTGTTAGTACCATATCTTCTGCAAAATTTTCTTGAATCATTTGGTTTGTTTGCAAATTAGCTACATTTGGCACAGTAACAGTAATATTGTCAAATTGTTGACTTAATGTATTTGTTGGATAATTAATTAACTGTACACATTCGTTAGAAAATGCTTGATGAGGTATGGATTTTATTTTCTGTTTCTTCTTTTTTACTAACTTTTTTTTGGCCTTTTTACTCAATTTAATTGTCTTATTTAATTTAGCCGTACTATTGCCATTATTTTTACTAGCTGGGTTCACTGGCTGTGTTGATTCCATCGTATCTGGTATGATTACTGAATTTGAGTCTACTCCTTTATTTTCTACCATTAAATTCAATAATTTTGGCATTAAAACTCAATTTTTCAAGATTTATCAAGAATTCTGTCACAGATTAGTCACTAATTAATATAAGTTAAAATTTATTGTAAATAAATATATTTAGTAAATTTTTACACACCTTTGCTCAGAAAACCTCGTGTCTGTTTATCCTTGACATTCAAAAAGATTCAAAACTAAACAGTCACGTGACAATAGGTAAACAGAATTAAACTTGAACCGTAATATATTTAACATATAATATTTTATGAAGAATTTTATTGATAATTATTTAATTATTGATTCTAATAAATATATGCAACAGTAAACTAATAAAATCGAGCCATATATGTATTTTAATGTTAAATAGAAGGCATGATCATGTGACTACATCTATGGTGCTTATAATTGGTTCATAAGCAGCATGACTAAAAATTTGAAATTTATAATGATACTGGACTTAAGTACTGTAATTTTTACAATATCAGTATCCACCTATCTATACATATCTAAAAAAGGCGAGAATAACTGTTTTTTGGTAATTAAAAAATAGACAATTAAATTCATCTACTTATTTAAACTATTTTAACAAACATTTAATTTCAATAAAATTCAGAAAAATAAAAATTGATCTATATTTAAAAATTATTTTTAACAGGTTACCTAATCGATAAATAAAACCGATATTTTTTTCGTGCTATTGCTACTATTATTAGAATTATTGTTAACAGACTATATTTCACTATGCCTAATCGAATATTTTATGCAATTTCTAGCTTCTGCCAGTATCTGTAAGAGTTGGCCAAGCTGTAGATGTTATAGGAAAAGCTGGTGATCCTAAATCCATCACCGGTGGTAATGTTCGTACTACTCCAGTTCTAATGTGTCATGGGGAAAAAGCAGAGCTGGTTAATACTGACGAGTACGAACCCCTTGTCAACCCTATGGAGGGTTTCGTTATTTTACGTGCGAAACCCACATGACTTTTAGCATGTTCATTTTTAATAGGTGTTAATTAATAAAAGACTATCATTTTTTATAAAAATCAGTGTTGTAAGAGAAAACTCAACTCCACAATTTTTGTAATTCAAATTTATTGATTCAATAATTAATTAATAAATTATATTTATTAAAATAAAAAGAAAATAAAGCAAACTTTAAGCAATTTGTTTAATTGCTTGAAGATATAACAATCCGTTTAACTTCTACAATTTACACAATGCTTTGTTAAGGACAAGGATTTATAAATTACGATTACTAAAAATAAAAATGTCTGAGAATAATATTGAATTTGAAGTATCTATATAAAAATAGAAAGAAAAAAACAAAATTCCAAGATACGCAAATTCATTCATCAAGGAATTAACAATTAATTAAAAATCGATTCTCTTTTGTGTATTTTCTTTTTATTATCATTGGACTAGCGAAAGCGATGTGCTTTATACAACAGAAACCTTTTACGAGCATTTGTGCAGTTACAAGCTGAGAGAACGTAACAAAAGTGAACTCAATGTCCGCGGACACAATTGTATAGGCACATGAAGTATTTTTTTGCTCGGATGCCCGTGTGATTTTCCTTTTTTTTAATATACTTTGAAACTGAAACGTACGAAAGGAGCCACTGTCTTTATTTCTTTTACTCATATAGTCAATACGATTTGAAGTTGCCTTTTCCATACTTTATTTGACTATAGTTTCCCTTACGTACCTCGTATTTGTCATTTTGCATGTCGCACATTGACACTATACTTTTTATTTAATGTTTCACAATATTTTCTTCTATTTTGATTACTGGTTTTTCACGTCGAAAACAATGCGAGGTACGGCAGAGAACTTTGCGAACACTAGCTACTTCTTTTTTTTTTCGTCATATTATATACGCTTCGTTTCTTACTCTCTTATATTAAAATTATAGAATAGTAGTAGTTCAATATATCGTAACTTTTTTTTCCTTTCAATAATGTTGTCACGTAGGCGTACGTGATTCGTATATATATACTTTATTTTCTTATATATCAGAGCACAGCAGCGCAGTGCGTTTTTTTCTTTTGTATAGAAGACGAGCGAATTGATACCGGAGTAAGACTACGCTTTTTATTTATTTTTTTTTTTTTTCTTTATAATAATCTTTAAACCGTGTAAGCTTCTTTTTTCTCTGTCCCTACAATTTTTTAGCTTTAAAGTCTTTGCTGCGTCGCGGAAGCGGACGCTTACATATTTTGAATCATTTATTATATAGCTGCAACACTCGCTTTACCAACTTCTCTTCTCTCCTCTCGCTCAACTTTCTTTTACCCCTTGCTCTCGATAATCTTTCTCTTTTTTTTTATGTACAGTATATTGTTTTGCAAACAATGCGAATCTCAGACACTCTCCTTTCTCTCATTCTCTCTGTCTCTCTCATTTGCACATTCCAAAACCGTGCTCTCGAAGAAGTTGAAAACAAAAAAAAAGTTAATAAAAAATCATCGCGTGTGTAAGATATTAAAAAGTCGATGCTTTAGAAGATAAGATAAAATCTTTGAGTTAATCTTTTCTTTTTTCCCTGTTTGTTTCACAACGCACTTAGATCGCCTTCCTACTATTTTTGTTCTCATTTCGTAAAAGTCGCACTCTTCTCTCGTGCACACAATATCTTTACGAATCGTTGAAGGCTCAGGGCGCGCTCAATAATAATAATAATTATTATATCATGTCGATAAAAGTCCTTGCGTCCTTTCTCTCAAAATTTCTTTATAGCGTCAGTTATGCAAAATAAATACGCATATAGTCGCGCACGATCGCGGAACATTCGAAATCAAAAATCAGATAACAGTGAACAGCAGCGATGGCGATTCGCGTGGACAACGACGACGACGACGACGACGTCGTGTGTGTGTTTTTCATTTTCATTATTATATCCCGTTTAAGGATGTATCCTTTTTTTCGGTTATCTCGTGAACTGGGTCTTCTCTTCGGTGCGGGATGCTTAGAACAATTTTGCGCGCCTCTTGATGTCGTTGCGGCGCCACAGAGGCATCCGGTAGAACTCCGACCGTGTGCAGTGAAGAACGTTTTCGAATTCCGCGTCCGACAGATGACGCTGAAATGAGAATTTGGATGATCAGATAAAAGAATATATAGCTATTGATCTGCAATGGCGAATTATATGCGAATTACCAAGAAATATTGAAACAAGTGTTTTAAATATTTCTGTATTGACTTATCTTTTTTTTTTTTTTAATCATTTAAGTATAAATGTATTTTTTATATCGATCACTTGTTGCATTAAAAACTAATTTTAATTTAAGAAAAGATTTTTCTTTATAAAAGAACGTTTTTTCATTCAGATATTAAAAGACTGTTGCTAGTCTATCTAGAAAATGGAATTTACTATCACTGAAAATACAGTTCATGTACTCAATTAGAAATTTCAAAATTGCAATTCGAGAGTTGACTTGTGATCATTCTGATTAATTTAATTTATTCTCTAATGTGCTCCAACGTACGTGCAATTAATGCACTGTAAGATTTACTATATCTACACATGTTTATTCCACCATGCGTTACAACTTAATACTTGATATAGCTAGTTTAATTTTTATTTGGAAAGGGCTATTTGGCCCATTGAACCAATTAACAAATAAATAATAAATAAATAAAAAAATTCAAAGAAATTATTAACAATCAATGTTTTGTTCACTCAATTCGTTGCGAACCTAATTTCAATATTAGTTAAGTCTTTGTAACATTTTACACCGATGCTCACACACACCGAAAAAAGAATTTCATCTTCGATCGTTAAAGCGCAATTTCACAAATAATTGTCTTGTTTTTCAGCCTTATACCAAGGAAGAGCACGAATCACCCAGCAATATATTCTTTTCTCGGCGCAGTGCATATGGCTACGATCCGCGAGTATCTCAGTAAAATGCAAGCCAGCTGCATATATAATACCGCATCGATTCGCTCACCTCGAGATTGCAGCGATCGACGTCGGCCGGCAGTCTGTAGTTAGTGATGATGAGCAGGTGATAAGGATAGAGCTTGGGCGGTTCGGCGGGTGCCGCGCCCATGTCCGGGAGCGAGCGCCTCACGTGGTGTCCGTGGCCCACGACTACCGAGCCCAGGCCGCCCGTGTACGTCGTCGACGAGGGCAGGATCCCGCCGTCATTCTATCGTTGTTTCCAACAACACAGGACAATCAGTATATTGTTCGCGTACAACCGTCGTTTTATACACGAGATTACACTTAATGTACAGATATATAGATTTTATATGGACATGTTCTTTCGATAATATATATATAACATGTATTTTGTGTGTACGATATATATTGCATTCTCTGCGATAAACACTTAGATATATAATAACATTCGGGGAGAAGGAGAAATAATAGTTCGTTAAAGAAACACGTCGACATGTACAAAATTGTATGTATTAGGGATAATATGCATGACAGAATATATATATTGGCTGGTGTGTATATATGTCGCAAGCTTTGATTTATGTAACAATAAACACCAAATAGGGTATCACATTGAATCAGTTTTTTCTCTTTTTTCGATATTATCGTATTTGCACAGTCGCAGGGGATTTCTCGTATCTGGGCAAAACGCTCGATAATGTCGTGTTTTAAACTGAATGCCATTATCGTCAGTGCCAAATCTGCAAAATGCCTCGATGTAAACAACAACAATTACACTTCATCTACGTTATAAGCATTAACATCGATGTACTCTAACATTATTATGTGACGTGCATGCAGAGTAAAACTTTCTACGATATATATAGTATATGTAAGATTCTTTGTACAGAAAACCAAAATGTATGTAATTGAAAAAACTGATGATGCGTGCAAGACTGTATAATGTATATATATATTTACACGCATGCCTTTCTAAGTATACAATGTACACATTTACTCATGACGTTTGCTTGTTGAGGGGATATCGAACTTTATGGAGAATTGTTCTATATGTACAATTATGAAGTGACTGCACATTCTTAACAAGCATAAATAAGACATACAAGATCAAAATATTGCCATGCACTGAGCAAAGATTATAATGTAATACAATTTTTAAAGAAACATATACACGATAACGAACACAGTACGGTAATGCTACAATTTTAATCTTGTAATGACATCGATACAAAATCTAAACTTTTGTACACCACTGAACACACAAAGCAAAAATATAATTACATAACTATAAGACTTTTACAATATACAAAGAGAAAAATCAGATGTCACAGTTGTAAATTGCATATCTACTCTAAAGGACTATACATTAAATGTGCATCCACCTCCAAAAGATAACAAAAAAAAAAGAAAGAGAAAGAGAGAAAAAAGTTCGAAGTCCCCCTCGTTGGTGCACACGTTAATTGCACTTGCTGTATACAGGCTCCGCCGGGAAAGACTCTCGCAATGCGTGAAGATATCGCACAGAGGCGCAAAAGCCGTCATATGTTGTGTGTGCAATAAGGCCACGAAGTGAAGAATGAAAAAACAATATATGCGTGTAATGATAAATATTATCAAAAAAAAAAAGAATCAAAGGATAGTATAAAGGGATGCAAAAGAGTGCGTGCTACGAACCATGCTAAGCCGCTGGGAGTAGTACGGGGCTGTTGTACATACCAGTGCCCGCCGGTCCACGTCCGTGATGCTGCCTGTTGATACTAGATTGGAAGGGGAAAACACGGGTGAGTTATGAAAACACCATGGTCAAAGAGAGAGAGAGAGAGAGAAAAGAGACAGACAAAGAAACACCGTCTTTAACACGAGGCGACTAGCAGTGATATAATATTTTTTCAGTTTTCGAGCATTGCAGCTCGACGACGTTATGTGTCCTATTCTATAAATCTACCTTTCGACGAATTAATTTTTCTATCTTTCAGTTTGTGCGTTTAGTTTTTGAATAATTTTGATCTGAGCTGCTCAAAGAGAATGGAGATTATTTATTATTTAAACATTGCCGAGGGATTTTCATCTGCGGTTATTATTATTTTTTCAAAAAGTTTTTTGTAGATGGTAAACCTCTTTTCGAAGTTTACGACTATACTCAAGATTTACGCATAGACAAAAGACAAGCACCTCCTTGTCCACTTTTACGAACCGATTTTCTTTACTTCTTTGTCAGTCGAACATAACTTAACAGCAGCATCGAGTTAAGACAGATATATACGGTAAGAAATACCACAGTAAATTACTATTGCGGTTCAGCTATGCAAATAAATAATATTATTTCAAGAACAATTCTGAGCAATTTAGCTAGTATAATGCTGCCATTTACTATAAAATATACATTGAAAACACTTGAAATGATAAAAAAATTATTCGTCGAAGTGTTATCATAGGATTAAGTACTGGTCTATAACGAAGAAAACTTCTCTAGCAGAAACAAAAGTTCATAAAAGAAAATTCGTTAAAAAGAATTAGTACATGCCAAAACCGAATCTGCATTAAAAGAAAATAATCAGTACAGAGGATATTTAGATCATTTTAACAATAGAATTCTCTGTGTGTGCAACGTAATTCTCGACAAAACAACGTTTCTCAATTTTTACGTTATCCATTATTTATCAATATACATTATTTACACTATTATTAGTAGATTATATGCGTCACTGAACTTTATTGAAAAGACTATGTGGCAAAAGAAATTATCGATAGAATAATTATACTCGTATCAAAATTAATTGATTAAAAGCCACATTCCAAGAAACCATTTAGTGATATTAGTTATTTGAAATATTCGGTTAATGACTTGCTTTCACTTTTCTTAGTTTTCTTTAAAAGTATTTCTCTTCTACAAAACATCTATTCCAATCTACGCAACTACACTATGCGTTGTGTATATCTGACATATTTTACTTGTCGCGTTAAAAGTGATCATTACAAATGAATAAAAAAATACTTTATCCGAAACATGTATTTTGTTTTTGCATATAAACTTATTTGAATCTTAAAGAAAACTAACATGTTTGAAGAAATTTATGATATTTGTTATCGGCTCAACAATTCCTTAATTGCTCAACTCTCAATTTGAATACGTTATCACAATTTACCATTAATAAACGGCTCCATTAATTATTGTTAAGCGGATAATGATAAATTTTCATACTAATCCTCGTCGTTACCTTCGCTGCGGTCTCACATTAGCTTACTAAATTAATAATAATCACTTGTATAGCCTACTGTAACATATTTACACGGAGTTTTTAGTATAAATCACAAATCGTCTACCTATAGAATTTTTAAAGTGTGTATATTGTGCGGGTAGAAAGAAAGTAAGTATGCAAGTAAAATTTCTGATGAAACAAAAAAAAATCAAAAAAAAAATCAGAATCGTTCCTTTGCAATCACACACACACACACTTGTCAAGGATCACACGCACACGCACACCGCGCTCTCATTGTCTCTCTCATAAAGTGCTGCAGCTGGGCGTTTTCGGTTTTGTTGCGTGTATATACTTACTATCTGATTTGCCGGAGGAAAAGTCAGTGCTGTGCGTCTTGTCGCCCATTCCGCTGAACGAGTAGTCCCCCTGTATCGACAGAAATCGACATAGTAATTGGTAAATCAATGGTTGGGCCATTAGTTAATAGCTTATGAACCAAATAAAAGAAAAAAACACAATCGTTTTTGTACTTTTGTATAACAATTAGCGTGACTACCGCATGAACCGAGTGGTGCATGTTTTTGCTGTTTGCTTGAACAAAGAGAGAAGACAAGAGACAGATGGACAGAGAGTTATAGGTGAAAGATAAACGGCTCTCGAAATCGCTTAGAGTGTAATTTGTAAGTTTCAATTCTCCAGTTTTTTTTACCTATCTCAGTATAAACTTATTACCATTTACATTTTTTTCTTCGACTTCACTATGCAAATTGTATAAAATTAAATAATATTTATGCAAATGTTTGATAATACCTTCACATACAAAATTTATACCTCTTGAATTAATTATTATTTATTTATACTTCTCGAACGAGTCCATACAATTTTCTTGTCGTAAAATACACATTAGAAAATGAAATCATGCTCTTTTAGCGGAGAAATTACATTGTAAGAATTTCGAGAGCATAAAAGGAAGAGAGCAGAAGTAAAAATAAATTAATCGCTGGCGCGCTGAGTGCATTGAGACTTACAGGGAGAGCAGATACAGAACCGCCTGTCGAGGAGAAGGTGTGACTTCGAGGTGCCAGACCATATCCCGGCTTCGGGATGTGTCGCAGGGAGCTCACAACTGTTTCGTTCGCAAGGCCAAATCGAACGGTTTAAACTTGGATTAGTAATCTTTCATCTTTTTTTTTTCTTTTTCATTCTTTTAATCGACTTTTTTCTGATCGACTCACGTGTTCAGCCCATACGAATGCCCAACGTTCGCAGTTTTTTGTGAGACACTTCTTGGTTTTATGTATTTCTCTTTTTTTTCATCTTGCAATTATGCGCATTTCAAAAGGCTTGCTATAGCGTAAGGTATATAAGTTGGCGGTGTACTTGTCAACCAGAGTCAAATAAATAATTTCAGTTACGGTTGTAAACGGTAGGACAAAATGAACTGTGGCTTTATATTACAAAAGAAAAGTAATGTTTTCAAAGTGATTCGTCAAATTTAATTTAGTATTTGTCTTTTTTCTTTTTTTGATTTATTGAAAAATTTAGCACTAAGCTTATGTTGATTTTCATACAATTAAAAATTGAACTCAGGTATTTGTTTATTGAAAATAGCGCATTTAAAGATACGAAGTTTAGAAAGCGTTTTAAATAGATTATAATAAATTTGTTTAACAATTTTATATTACACAACGAAGACATTATTAATCACTTTGAAACGTCATACATCTATAGCTATGCTACTATTTACGACATTAAAACAAAAAAAATATATACACTACCAAATATAAATAATTCACTACTTATAATATAAAATTGTATATTATAGTACAAAATGAAAAATTTAATTATTCATGGTAAAAGCAGTAAAATACTATTAAGAATGAATAGTTTTTTTTTAGATATTGAATTAAGCTGTCCAAAGTGGAAACTCTGATGAAAAATATTTATTAATCACATTTAATTTAAATTACAAAATCATTAAATACCGAAATGGGTTATGTATAGTATATAAGTAACAATATTTTCTGAAAGGTAGTCGTTTAACGTGACTCCTTGAAAAATAGTATTTATTTGAGTTGGTTGAAGTATTTTTAATTAATGCAAAATTATAAAGAATCCA
This sequence comes from Megastigmus dorsalis, assembly GCA_900490025.1. Taxonomy (NCBI): domain Eukaryota; kingdom Metazoa; phylum Arthropoda; class Insecta; order Hymenoptera; family Megastigmidae; genus Megastigmus; species Megastigmus dorsalis. The sequence goes on from UELU01107092.1 coordinate 13,514, forward strand.
AACCATGATTATGACTAATATTAATAACACAATATGTAAGAAGTAGATGGAAAATTATAAATTCCAAAACCAGCACCTAATGTTAGCAAAATGATAGATTCTAAATAAGCCTTTTTTTTAGAATTTTAGCAATTTAAAAATATGTAGCATCTTTCGTGATGGCAATTCAAAAACTTTGAAAGCACTTTCAATACTCCGTACGAAATTAAACAGATACAAATTTTAAAATAATACATCTATTTATAACTACAAACAGATTTCTATTTTTATCGAATATAGGACATTGAACTTTTATATTTACCCAATATGGTTACGGTAAAGTCATAATTTTAAACCAATCTTCAAATATTTACAATATGTACAATCACAAAATGGCAATGGGTCATACGAACATTAAAAAGTTAACTTGATGATTATGGAAAGTTTAATTAATTCATGATTCATAAAAAACGAATTAAATTACTACAAGGAAAAATGATGCACCCGACAAAATAAAACTTGGATCCCGGAGGAAAGTAATCAACTTATACATACACAAATGATACAACAAAAAAAAAAGTGCATTGTAAGTTTGAATTGCTCATGACGGTCGGATGGCTCGTTGGTAGGTGTGGAGTTTTACGACTCACCGAGTAATAGTGCCTAATGGAGTTCGGAAGAGTGAAGGCACGCTGAGAGCCGAGAGGCGGATAGTTCCTCGGTGCCGGGGAACGCGTCGACGACCTGCCACCGGCTGCGCATATTTTGGTGCCGCGATCGAGAGAGAGCGCACACACGCACGATAAATACAAACACACAAATAAAACAACAAATAGATACAAAAAGTTTGGTGGGGATACATAGTACGAGAGAGGTCTCTCTTTGGGGGGAAAAAAAGGGAGGAGGGTGAGGGGAGAGGCGAGAGCGGTAAACGCCGATGAGAAAATGATTATATGTATTATGCGATTTGCTCCGTTTGAAAAGAAACAGGCTGCGAGGCTCGATTGTAATCGATGTGCTTTAGCATGCGCGACGATGCGCCATTGGCTCATAAGCCCTGTTTATCAAATTGCAGACACGTGTCGGCTGCATAAAACATCTTTGTCCACGGCATCTTGAATGCACTCGCTCGTTAACACACTTATTAAAATACATTTAGCATTTAAATTTGTCGAGAATTGTTTATGCCGCGCACGATTAGCAAGTGCGAAAGCGATGAATTTAGTTATTGGGATTACGAAATATCAGCGTTAAAAATCGACGTTCTCTTTTCAATTTCAATATTTTCTAATTCGAATACGTTTCTTGTGATAGCTTTTCAAACAGAGCATTTACACAATGTTGGAAGTTGTGGAGAACCACTGGTATAAGAAAGCACAAAATAAAAATATCCATGCATCATCGGTAGCTAAACATGCTTTACATAATTTAATAACAATCAGTCAATAATTAATTTATATCTCTTCCAATACTGTAAGATTCAATAGTTTGTAATCAAAGCAGTTCAATTATTTTCAATACTGTAGTATCACTTGCTACCACAATCACTATTTAATGAAATATTCTATGAATTGAACTGCCTCGATAAGGTTACATACATTTATTTTAATACATATATAGTATATATCTATATAAGTGAATAGTGAATAATGAGAAATGAGATGCACTCGGTGCAACATGCGATATGTTTGTCAAGTGCAGCCTAAAAAAACATCAACACGACAAATAGACCGGTAATAAAGCCCCGTCTAACGTCCATCGTTTATAATAGAACTTTATTTTACTCATCTAAACGCTTCGAAGTCCTCCACGGTCAACCATATATATGTTTCATAGGCGGACTTCGAGGCATGCAAAAAGCGGAATACATCACCTGGTTGGTTTTCTATATAAGCGACGATATTAATTGTCGGTGAGATCGGTGATAATTAATGCCACTTAAAAATGAGCGGAAGGGAACAATCAATCAGTGGTTGCGAGTCATTCGCATTCACCTACTGGGAATCTTTGATGCTTCTTTCATTATTGTCTTTTTTTTTTTTTAATCATTGCAGAGAACAAAAAAAGGAACATATCAGTCTTTCAGGGATGAACTGGCTATATGTGTTCCGTCGTACAAAAGTAAATATACTACGGCCGTCATCGAAGCGATATATTTAAATCGGTATACAGTGGAATGTTAGTGTCATGTGCGAACGTGTGGACATGTATGAGATGACAACGCTCATAAATCATGAATGTAATTCGATAATTGCGCCCATGCGGCTAACTCACCGTTATAGCTCGGTCCTACGCTAGATCTGTAACTTATGCCATCTTCGTCTTCCCAAGGCCTCGCGTGGTCAATGTTTCTCGATGGCGCTACAAACAAATTTCATCTCTCATTCACCATACCCATATCTTTCGAGCTCTTATTGAATAATGAAAAGAATAACATCTAAAGATAAGTTGAATAATAAAGAAGAAGACGCGTCGACTCACAGGCACCGACAGGACTCTCGTAGCGCAGCCTGTAAGCCGGCTCCCGATTAGCCGACGGAGTCCTCGACGCGTTTCTCGGATCGACGTTGGCCGCCTTGTGTCGGAGATTCTCCCTATCCTTCTCGCGATCCTGAAGAAACACCTTGGCTATGCCCGTGTCTATCTTGCTCAACTCGTCCTGCTCCTTCTTCAGCTTCTGCTCCACCTCCTTTATCGATTTCTTGTCTACCTCGTCCTCGTCCTCCGAATCTGGTACGCCCTGCAAGCCACACAATCATCCAACGTAGTACTCGCTGTTTTGTGCGTTAAATTGTAAAATACACGTTGACGAGGTTACCTTGTAAGTATCGGACCATCGCCTGCGTCTCTCGGGATCGGTGTAGGGATAAGGCGGAGCCGGGAAGTCGTCTCTCTCGATCGGCGGTTGAGTACCGGGCGGCGGCTTCATCGCGTCCGGATAATGGGCTAGCTCGATCGGCTCCTCGTTGTCCACCTGGCTGCCGGCCGCCGGTGACTTTGGCCTAGTCTCGCTCAGTGCGTCCACCAGTGCTCGCATACCCGAACGGCTGCTACGGCCACCGCTGCTTCTTATCGAACGCGACGCTGTGCGAGGTCAATTCTTATTTATGCATTCGACATTTATTTTATCTTTCGTTTCATTTTTTTTTTTTTTCGAAAAAAAATCGTTGATAAAAACTACCGATATATCATTTTACGCAAGATGTTATGCACTTGAGATAATAGCTCAGTGAAAAAGTTAATATTTAGTCGAGTGTCAACTCACAGCTTGGTCTATGAAAGTGCGGGCTAGTGGGTGGCTTGTCGTAGGGCTGTATCGGACGTCTTAGATATCCCTGGCTCGGCGTCTCGGTCAGATACGAGTAGGTGCAGATGCGCGAGACGTTCTCGTGGTTGCCCCGGCCGTATTCGCGCAGAATTAGACCTGGACTCCCGGTTCTCGCTGGATAGTACTGTGTTTACGAGCGATTTAGAGAAACAAAAAACAAAGCCAAATACAGAGACTCGCTAGAACAAAGTCTACCAACTTTCTCACTCGTCTTCCCCCTTCATCGTAATTTCTCTTGAACTGATTAGTCGATCCGTTATAAGAAAGTAAATTAATGCTTGCCGCAGTATTTACAAGCGGTGATGTGTATACTTGTGTGTGTGTATGTGTGTTTGACGTGTGGGTTATAGGTGACAAAAAAAGTGTGTAAAAAGAAGCCTTTGCTTGGTGTTGTTTGGTGGTGAGAGAACGAAAAAAAAGATGCATTTCTCTTGGTTTTTCTTTCCTTTTTTTTTTGTCTTTTGGAAAAAGCAACAATAGCGTACCTTGCGACTTAGACTGCTGTAAGGGCTGCATAGGGATCCGTTCAGACTTGGCGTGCGAGACCTCAATGAAAACTATATCACAATGATCGTGCGAAAAAAAGAAAATAAAAAACTTAATTAAAACATAAAGCCGAAAATAAAGAGTGACTGGATTAAAGAAATAAAGTATATAAAAGTAAAATGAATGTAAAAAAAAAGAAGGAAACGAACTATGGTACAACGTAAAGCTAATTTCCGTATATAAGATACGACAAAAAGTATAATAATAAACTAAGGAAAGCGTGCTGATGTGATATAACAGAGATATTGCTAATTAAGTGAGAAAACAAAGCTTGACTAATATTGTCGATATGATGTAGGATACAAATAAAATAAAAGTCTGTGAAATAATAAATTACAACATAAAGAGTATATAACACGTATTCATCTGTGTGGCAACATGCGTCGTCTAAAGACTATTAGCAAAAATTAATAAAAATAATATGTGTATATAATACGTGTATATAATAGCAACTCAACATATCGTACGATACTGAAAAAACCGAGGCTGTCGCTACAGTTTGGCACTTTGGGGTATAACATATATATAGCAAGTGTTTGCCACATTATTATTGGCTCGTACGACAGATATTATTGTTCAAATTAAACATAACGCCACATAAAAGCTACGAAAGCCTAATCAGCTTAGAAATTAATAAAAAATGGTATATTCGTGTTCTTGCAGATCGAAATATTGTATTATATCGCAGAATATAGATCCTGTTTGGATTTTGTCGACTCGGAGACTTTCGTAGAGCTTCGAATTGCTAACATTTAAATGAGCGGCCGATAAAAACAATTGAATCATAAGGCTATTCGTCACAATGAATGGTAATCAAGGCTACTTACGCTCTCTCAAAGTTAATTGGCAAATTTGGTTTCGAGATTGAATAATTCATTTTAATTATGCGACGAATTCAATAACTTAAATATATTGTGCAATGAATTGAAAGCTGCGACGATTGTATATAAGATTAAAAAAAGGTCATGATTTTTTTTCTCGTTTGAAAAATTCATTGTTTTTTTTTTATCAAAACTTAATGGAATTAGTAAGTTCCGGATTACAAAATAATTTCGAGAATCAGTAGCATAATTAAAAAATGTTAATTTAATATGAGTATCAAATAAAAAAACCAACAATAAGACTTGCAAACCTCATTATTTTTGTCGCAATATTTTGTTATTTTTGTTCAATGTAAGTAAAGGAATAAAGCTGTAATTTTCCAAACATTAATCTTTCAATTCACACTTTTATCAGCCGCATTTTCATCAGCACGTGTCCAGCTTGACTGTCCACAGAAACGCAAAACAAAAATGAAAAATCCCAAAAAGAAAAAAGATAAAATATCCATAGCTCCCTCCTTTTGCTTGCAAACAAATCAAAAAGAGTGCGGCTCCTCGGCTCGCGAGTTCGAGACGTCGTCGTATATTTAATCGGTGATAAGTTTTACAAGAGGCGATTAAAGCGTTCATCGTATCTTGCGAAATCTCACGCCACGTATATATCCGATACTTTTTAAACTTCTCGAAGAAATAATATTACAAATGCCAAGATCCGAGTAAAATATTCACTTTGATTCAAGTGAACAAATCAGAATAATTTTTGATTTGCAATATTTGTGACTTCGTATAGAGTTATTCAGCGTTATTGATCTCCCTGAAATTATTGCAACTACAGAACTGATATTCATTGAAAAGTAATTTGAAAAATGAATTTCAGTAATACTGTCGCAAGTGGTTTTTAACGTGAAACGATGAAATATTTTAACGGGTTCTGAATGAAAAAAAAAAAAATTAGTTGCTCTTTGGACGCTACCATTCTCGTTACGTGGAATCAAAATTGATATTGACAAAAGTTGAGTGCCTCGGCAACTATACAGCAGATTCCAAGCGATAGCGGATAAAATGGAAGCAGATAAGATAAGCTTCAGGTTTCAGACTCGATAGCAATATATAAACAGTGATTCATTATAAAGTTCCTGCACAAACATAATTCAGCAAAATTATAGCACAGAAATAAGATCATTCAGAGAAACCGTCTCTCGTTGAAATCTGCTTCCCTCGTCTTTATAGGATCTTTCAACCCATAAATATCCCATCTCTTGCACTTTACCCTTCATTTTCGTAACAATGTCCCCGCAGTTACGTCACGGCCTCTACTCATGTCAATCTCAATCCGTCCCGAGCATATAACACGCATCATCGCCCAATCATCACCTCATCGTTCCCCATCCAAAACCACATCGCAAAGGTCCCTCTGCAAAGCCAAAGAAGAAAAAAAAAAAAGGAACCACGTCAACAGCAATCCGTTGAATTATACCTGCATCTCCGAGGCGCTGCTAGAGATGCGCTCGGATTCAGCTCCTGTAGCGGGCCGATGGTGATGCTGTGGCGTGTGTGCCTCCGAATGGCCGTTGACTATGCCATTCGGTCCGGTTGGTCCTGGACCGCAACGCGGATGCCAGATGGCCGCGCCCTGCAGGAACATCTCCTCGCCGTCGCCGAAGGGATCGCCGCATTTGGTGCAACGCGCGCAAGTCGGATGGAAGTGGTGATTCTCACCGGCCTGCAGCACCTTGCCGCTTATGTAGCGGTCGCAGTAGGCGCACTTGACGCCGAACTGCTTCTGGTAGTCTTTCTCGCAATAAGGCACCCCGTCTCTGGCAATTCATAAGGTTTATACGTATGTAGGTGTTGGTAGTTTGAAAAATAGTTGGCATATTTTGGCATGCTGAGCGCGCTTTTATACGAACGAGCTGCAGAACTAAACTATTGGGATCGCATACCGTTAAGTAGAAAGTGGCGGAATATGAGTTTAACGAGGCTAAGGATACATTGGAAAATGTAGTGTTGAAATTAATCTGAACATTATTAGTCCACATATCTATTACTCGTATGAATGATCTGCAATATTAAAAATAGTCATTCGATCCGATAGAAAATAATTAACAATGCATCCAACTAAATATATCGCACCGTATGCAATAACTTTGTAATAATTTAAAATTTGTAAACATTTGTAAAGCTTAATAGAAAAAAAAATCGCGCGCGACAAGATAAAAATAGAAGCAGATAATGGACAAACGAATAAGAAGAAGAGAAGAAGAGAGCGCTCACTTTCCCATGTACTCGCCGTGGAGCAGAGTGTCGCAGCTGTGGCACTTGAAGCACCAGACGTGCCATTGTCGATCGAGGGCGACCAGCGCCTGTCCCTCGCGCAGCTGCTGCCTACAGCCGGCGCAGGCGCCTGGATCCTGGCCACCGGCGCCACCCTGACCGACGCCACCCTGGCCGACGACGCCGCCACTGCCTACGGGCGTAGAGGCCTCGCGTACCGGTATACTCACGCAACGGTGGCACAGCGCTTGACCTACATTATATTCAACGAGACACACAGAAAAGACGCTGCGGTTAGCGGGCCAGACGAGAGCTTTTATAAGCCGATTAGAGCGCGCTCAGCTCTCCGACGTTTATTATATACACATATATACGTGCAGGTAGGAGAGACGCGCGCTCCTCGGTAGTCGAATGGGTTATGGGGTTAGTGTGGGTAAAAAAAGGTGGCACTAGCTTAATTTTTAATCTATATTAGAATGAATGTCAAATATTTCGTTATCATCATTGAAATTAATCGATCGATAGATTCAACGTTATATGAGATTACCTTGAACCAAAGTGACTTTAGTCCCTTGTCCGAGCAGAGGTTGTCTGCATCTTTGGCAGTGAAAACAGTTCGGGTGAAAGGCGTGCTTCTCGCCTGCGGTGACTACGTCGCCTTCTACGTACTCTCCACATCCGGCGCACTTGGTGCCCCATCTTTCTCGATAGTCCTGAAACAAGCCATTCGTCATTACCCCGATTCGCACTGCCACTTGGACTTCTACGTACACGCGGTAGAGCTTCGCTCCGCCAATGTTTTCAATCAAAATTAAAGCTCGCCTTGTACAAACGTCGAGGGCTTATTCTTTTTGCTAGACACGCGGACACGCGTGACTTTGAGCTATTTTCCCGAATATAATTAGTCGATAGGTCAAAATGATTTTAAATTCCTCGCTGGGATGATGTAGGCTATGTATCCTGGATGGACCGATTCCGAGGCACATCCGGGGGATCATTTTCTAACTAGGCGTTTAACCGCGTCTGAGCAGGAAATGTATCAAAGTCAAAATTGCACACGTTGCGCGAACTGTACAAAAGACAATCACTGCACAACGAGCTTTTAACAGTCATTGCTGGGATCGACTGTAGCAGCCCTACTTTTATGAACCCACGTTATCAATCTGCCGCCTCCGGGGCTTAAACTAGAACTGAGGTTACGCAATTAGACCATTTTGCACAACTTCAATTTGAATTTGAATTTTGAATGTATGTATAGAAAAATTTGATGTAACCATTAATAAAATTTAATTTATCTATACATCCAAATAAATGTATATAGTAGATGGCTTAATTCAATTTTCTACGATCGCGATCAAACACAAACGGAACTATGTGATAGGTAATAAAATTAATCGCTGTCAAATAAATTAACAAACGCATAAGATAGAGTCTTAACGTGGAAACACCGTTAAAGAGATACTTGAAAACGCCATTAGGTCGATAAGCTAATGGAAACTCTCATTTCTCCTCTCAAACTCGAGATAACGTCCGAGTAAAATCTTCTCGAATAACACTCGCGGATAGTTTTACAATATTCTCAATTTCCGAATCAATTTTTCAGGGATTATCATTCAAGCCTTAGCGATTTCTAATTGGAATTAATTTTTACAGATGCAGCAAAAGATACAATTAAATTAAATTTTCAATAAATCGAAATAATATATTTGGGCTATAAATAATTGATTGATTTTAAGCTAAATTAAAAATTTGTAGTAATCTCATTACTTATAATTTGAATTAATCAAATTTTTAATTCGTTAGCGCATATACTTAGACGCATTCTAAATTAAGACAGACGCGCATTTTCAACATCCTTCGGATTCCTCTCAACGACTGTCGCCAGCGTTTCATCACGCACATCAACAATTTCTTCGAAAACAGAAAAAGAAACACGCTGCCACATCTTTTTGCGCTCACCACCCAGAGAATCTTTCCCAGCTAACGCGAAGATCGAAGCAAGAAACAAGCCCACACTTACGCAAGAAAGCTCAGCTCCCTCGAACCCTCTTCCGTCGAGCGAAAACAAGCCCTAAAATATTCATCGCGCGCCAAGAATGAAGCCGCGCGGGTCCTCGAGAAACGGAATTTAAAACAAAACCTTTGTGCCGCAGCTCCGACGCACACGCACGCGATATACTTTACCTTGGTGCAATAGTAGGCGCCCTCACGAGCGAAGAATCCCCCCTGCGCGAGGCTGGTGTTGCACTGGGCACACTTGAAGCAGCCTATGTGGAAGTACTTGTCCTGCACTCGCAGCACCTCGCCGCTGCACTTCTTCTTGCACGCCTGGCAGAAGGTCTTCCCTGCAACCAGAGACAGAGACTCGGGGTTAGTCATGATATGCATACTCTCTCTCTCTCATTCTTGGGCTTGTGTGTGTTTTTAATTGAATGCAGGGAGAATTGGAGTGGAGAGAGACTGCATACGCACTCTCTTTGCGTGCGATAGGGCTCAGACGAATGTGTGTATGTGTGTATTACAGTCTTAGTTGATATATATTTTTACACAGATTTTTAAAAGCCGTGGTGGCGGCAGTTGAAAATAACATTTGTTTTGTACTTTTTATTTAGTTGTTATAATAACTTGTTAAATCTATAAGGTTCTATGTAGATATGATCTTACAATATAACCTTACGTACACTGTGCAGATTTAACAATTGTAAAATGTGAATTAAAAAAATCGACAGCCCTGTTTTATTTTGAAATTCGTCCTAAACTTTAAATATAAAAGATCTTTGCTTATAATAGACATTTTTTTTTATTTGAACATTTTGTTAAGGATATTATGCAAAAAGACTAGAAGAATTCTAAGGAATTGTTCGAGTGCGAAACATAAATATTACGCTGTCAGTCAATCATTTGACTCCTTTATTCTATAAATAAAGAAAAACATTGAACAAGCAATTAACCTTGCGCTCAAAAATGAACCAAACGAAATGTGTATATTGAGATTCACTGATAGGAAGCGTCCTCTGTAATAAATCTAATGGTACATATATGGAAGAAATGGACGTGCAAGGTTTAAACAAATGAAACGCAAATACCCAAGCGTATGTGTTTATAAATCACAAAACATTTGCAACTATTTATTTAAATTCCAGGGAAAGAAATAGTTTGGTGTAGTACACAGATTTTTCACTGTGCAATTCTGCAAGTTTCTTTTGCAGTCGCAACATACTGAAAAAGAGCATTCAGGGTTAATGTCATACGCACAGTTCGAAAGTGCTTAGATATGTGGCAGCAAACTAGAATTCACTGAATATAATAGATACTAGGACTGCATACTGTATGTGGGAGTATATTGGGTCGTCTCACTGGACCACGTTACACGCAGTGGAAAGTTCACAAGACGAAGTTCAAATTCTATGTACCCATTGTAGACGATCAGCGAAGAGGGCCTGTCTAGTTCTGTGTACCTGCTATATAAGTGACCACTTTGTCCAGTTCGAACTCCAGTTGAAGCTTCTTTATAACAGTCAGTCGTCTCGCTGTGTCGCCGTGCAATTGTATTTGTTGTGTTCTATTACATTTTTCGAGTTTAGTAACAGAGAATTACCAACTGTCGAGACAAAATGACAACAATCAGGGCAAACGGAAGTCTGGCCAGCACAGCCCAACTATGTGAAGACTGCCGCATATTTTACAAGGATAGATTTACAGAAATAAAAAATACTTGCCATCGGGAGCGCTGCCGCTCCCCTTGATGGTCTCTAACGATACACAAATTCACTGTATTGGATATTTATTGCTTATCTGTCTATCAGACGAACCTCCCTATATATAGCCCAGACAAGCTGTACACTCCACATATGAGCAAAAGTTGTAACTACATAGTGAGCGTCGAGAAATACAAGAAATCACTGTTTTGCTTTCTCTACGCAGATGATATACGCATGTTTGACCAAGTCATTAATGAGATAATAAAGTAAGGTTTAACGTTCATATTCCTTTAAGGTAATTAACATTTAGTTTATTAATGCAAATTATCGGGGTGAATTTTTAAAACTGTATCATGTCTGTTTTAATGTTGGTTTGACAAAAAAGAATATAGATACTTTTTTTTATACCTTTGAATATGGAAAAAAAAGTAATGATATTTTGTATCTTTTTTTCCTCAAACGAGCATGATTTCAATAATTTCGCATGCATATAACGCACTTATCCATGCGATAAAAAATATGTATAATTAGATTTTTGTATTGAAATTTGAGTCAAAATCCTAAGAAAAAGGAGTTTTCACCCTCACATCGACGCGCGATCCTCCCAAAAGAATATATATATACAAGTATACCATCATGAAGTGGATTGCAGCGTACTATCTGAGCACGCAGTCGAGTCCCAGTGGCCCAAGTTTCGGCGGGACGTTCAAGAGCCACCGGCCGATCTCTCCTCTCTCGAGCACACTCGCTGCTGATGCTCAACCTCCATGAATAATGCATCGCCGATTCGTCATCCGCGGAACGTTGCGCAACCGCGCGCGAGACGAATTTATGGACGACCGCCTCTCTTTTCTCTTCTCTGCCAACGGATAGGAATTACGATCTTATACACTCGCGAAAAGTAACTGTATAATATACACTCCCTTTTTTTTCTCTCTCTCGCTTACAGTGGTGGCTTTTGTTCCTCTCGAGCGACCAGCGAATGTAGTCCGTGGTGGAAGTAGTCGACGAATATATTTCATGCGGATTTACGTAACGTTAAGTATAGGCTGCGGCGCACCCAGCGTTAATGTTTTTGGGTGGAAATGGAAAAGCGGATTGTTTTTGAGAAACTGCGTGTACGAGCGCGGCGGAGCTTTTACGAGTGTTTCGCAAAGGCGAAGACTTTGTAGCGAAAAGTTGAAGGGCTGCGAGCACGTTTTTCGAGTACAGCGAGGCCACGATATATTTTGCGAAAGAAATGTAATTTATGTGAAAATGAAAATTAAAAATTATATATATTTAAAGCTAAAAATGTTGTATTTAGTCTCTGCAAAAGATTAATTTTGTACCGAATAAGAGTATATTCTTATAATACAACGAAACTATTTTTAAGCGGTATGAACGATTCTGTCATTGAACATTTATTCCTCGGATTCATTATAGTTTGATCAATTAATCCCATGCAATCATGTTTTAAACTTCCTACTTCGATCATGTTTAGAGATAAAAATAACTTGGATATACAGAGTACCGACAGTTCGGCTTAGCTTCCCAAGAAATTGCCTATAATGTCCACGCTAACAAAAACAAGTTGCTTTATCTAACTCTCGCATGATGCTATAGTGCACTAAGATCCGCACTCCTTACTACTTGTTTTTTTTTTTTTTTTTAAATTGAATTCAAGTATTAGCACAACTTTATTAAAGAAAATTCTATAAAAATTCGTTACGGAAATAGCTTTAAAGCGATTAATACAAATTCAATCTACTCTTTTGACTAACAATACTTGATTTGCTTTTAATTGTAATTACAGTTGTTTGAAAATATTTAAATATTCTTATTATCGTTATGTAATGCTTCCAACATTGAATATGCATTCAATAGTATGCAGGATGTTGAAAAATACAGTACGATTTTTAGTTTATTGAATATCCGGAACTGCTTTTGTTTCGTTTTTGAACAAAACCAAAATTAAAAATTTGCGTGGACGTATAATCGTAGAAGAAGAACGTAGAAGAAGAGCGTGCACTCATACAGACTAATTTTCGAAGTACTTATAAATTATCAGCCTAACACTATGCGCATAGAAAACAGGTTGTTCGCGGAAACAACCTTCAAAGCACAAATCAAACAATTACAATTTCAAAAAAAGTCTTTCTTAAAAACCGTTATACCGAATAGTAACGCAAAATTTTTCAAAAAACAAACGGAATAGTCCCCTTTACATCACAACCACGAATCAGTCCTCGATTACCATCCGACGTATCTAACACTGCGAGAAAAGTACACCGGTAACAGGGATGCACGCACAACTGGCCTGGCGTAAGCGGATCCGCGCAGGCTTTATCGTCAGGGTATGTATGCTGGACCCGTAGATCTCGCGAACAGACTAAGAAAGAGGATGAGACGATTTTCTTAGCCTACCGTTCGCGGCAGCCTGTAATTCGATTAGACGTTTAGCCGGCCGATAAAGTACAGCTCGCCGCGTAACTCGATTAGCGCGCGCGTTACTTAGCGAGAGAGCGAGCGCGTAGGAAATATTTCGCAATTGATACGCGGAAAGCGAAACATTGTCGCGGCTGTGGGTCGAGGCGTTATACCTTTCTGCATGTGGCACGGATTTTCTAGAGCGAGGAGAGAGAGAGAGAGAGAAGATTGACAGCTTCTAAGTACTTTCTTGGATTTGCTTCAGTTCTGGATTTTTCAAATAGCGGCCGTGGAAGAATCAATAGGAATGCAAAATATTGAATTGTTTTTGAGTTTTTGGAAATCAGACAAGGAATTTCAAATAAAATTAAAAACATAAATAAATTAGCTTTAGAGAAAGAAACAGTTATTTCTTAAAACAGCTGAGAACTGATCTTAAAGTCGTAATATATTTCATATAGATAGCAGAGTAAAATATCGCGCGCTCCATATATCTTTAAACAATAAACAAAAGCGTTGCTTGTAAATAAAATTGCGCGACGAATTATCTCCTTGTGGTGAAAATTAACTCGAGTTTAACAATGCGCACGTCCTTCGCATGATTCATAGGCTGCATATTTTCCTCTATAACTTTTATCTTCTTGCGCATTACAGTTTTTTTTATTCCACTAAATTCATCGAAGAAAGTTTTATAACTAACCATAATTACTAACTAATGTGTTTGATATCTTATACGATAAAAATTCAAAATCGAAATTTTTTACTTAAAATTTGTAAGAATCCTTTCGATTAAGTTGATATACGAATTCTTTCACGTTCTCAGCATATAACATTTGTCAACGAGTGATTATCATAGTCGTCTGGAACCGAGGCAAACTAATGCGACGCCGCTAGGTGGCGAACTACCGAGTATTCCGATCACTTGTCAACAACTTAGCGCCAAAGATATAAAAGACCTCGCTTTCCAATGCACTCGCGACGAATCCACTTTCAGTTAATATATTTGGTACCGTCATTAACAATAAACTCTACCGTTCGAGAATTCAGCATTTCAAGTGATTTTTAATAAACTGTACTCGATAACGAGTGTTGACGGTATAGCAGCGGTAAGTCAATCACCGAGCTGCTGCATTAAACACCACGCAAAGCTGACAAGTACAACCTTGTATTTCTCGGATATAGAAAATCGGGAATTCAATGCGGGACGACAGCGGCGGCACCGAACGCGACATTCCACTGTAAATACACGGCTTTTCCCTCTCGGGGAATTATTTTTCTTCCAGGTGCTTTTTTCGCGACCCGACAGACCGGATTTCGCTTTTCTTGCACTGATACGATCGCTCTATCTCATATTTAGTGTTTAATCGCAATATTTGAAGATGAATGTTACAGATATATAGAAAATTCTATGCGATGAACTAGAAACTGCTTACTAAATGAAATAATGGGTATGATTATTTGTTATTATTCAAAATGCTTACACTCTCGAGTGCAGAAAGTTAATTGTTACAATCGAGGAGGATTGGAATAGTTCTGTGGAATTCCTTGGAAGACTTTGAAATTCGTACGTACATAACTCTAATAACAGTTCGTTATTAGTTTTTATAGGCCTGCGGAATGCTATTGAATTCTTACGGAAGTCTACGGAAGTCTTATGAAAGCTTTTAGAAATCAGCTGACGTTCAAACCGGCGTTGAAAGACTCAAGTGATCTTTTCTAAGAATTCCCAGTGAACTGATCCCCCAAATTAGTGCTATTGTACACGTTTCTTCTGTAACGTTTACAGTATTTTATATTTAACTATCAGTACTATATTTTTAAACATGAAAAATGATTATTTAGGTATAATGAAGTTTTTTTGCTTTAAATTATATCAAATTTGAATTACATCTCAGTTCTATTTCTAAGCATACATACGTAATAACAATTGAATGTAAACAATCTTGTTTATAAATATGCATGTCTTTATAATCGTTTAAGCCACTGACTCATCGATAATCGACCATGGAATAATTATATCATCACCCCCCCCCCCCCCCCCCCCC
>UELU01107092.1:37320-50411 GCA_900490025.1 Megastigmus dorsalis
CCCCCCTTTAAATGTCCTCTATTCTTTCCTATTTATAACATTCTGGTACCTGTAACACTCTATGAAAATTATAGGATTTTCTTTTATTCTTAAACTTTCACTGTTTCATCACACATAGACCTAATATTAAGTATAATCTGCCGGACGCCAAACCGTCAAGACGCTCGCCATGCCATAAAAACCCAACGCCTGCCGTGCAGACAACTAAAATACAATAAATTATTATAAATAAATGTGGTTTTAGTTTAAAAAAATTATTAAGCGTAACTATTAAATTAAGCATAAATATTAAATAACGTACCCTTATTTTTCTTAACAATACTCCCCTATTCCCCTATTTACCTAAAAATAGGGACTGGCATCCCTGCAAAGGATGCAGGTACTTATACGGTACAAGTGTATATTGGAGTGGGGGATGCCTCATCGTTTGACCGTATTAGGGTTGTGCCACTTTAGGTAGATATGTGCGGTTAAATCTTTAGAAAATCTAAGAATAGTTTAGCTATTTGTAAAATAAATTATCTTCTTATATCTGAGAATCATTTATATACTATGTTTGTTTAATTTTAGGATCAGGCACCTGACCCAAGCAATTATCAGAGTTTGTGTTTGGCTCAAAGCTATGAACAAAGACCACTGGAGTCGCCCAAATGCGACTCTTCTATAGCTTTCAAAATTTGCGAACAGTTCTGACGTTGATTGGATCAGCAGGTACTAGTTGCCAAATACACATAAATTTTGATGTCAGAATCACCAATAAATTTTTGTTCTGAAATTGAATAAAATATCCATATTACAAAATACCGTAAGTTTTTTGTTAATTTGAGAAGTATTTATATGCGTCAATATTCTTCACTTTACTCTTTCAATTCATTAAACTTTCCCGGCATTGCCGTGCATGTTATTCCCTTCGTGTAACGGTATTACGTGATTGTACTTGGAATAAGTATATGCATATTTTCGTTGCGCCAGAGATTAATTATATGCGCGTACAGGGGATAGGAGGGCTTTTTCGAAGCGTTTTTTGCTTTCCGTTAGCGCAATGCACGAGAGCATGATTGCGTAGAAAACGATCGACTGGAAAGCTTTATTGTTTTCTTGCTGAGGGAGGATGCGCTCTCTATTACCTTTCTATTGTGCGTTCGATCGCTGATTGCATATTGCATGCGTAAACAAGGTTTTGCAAGGTAGGGCACAATAGTTAGTTGGGTAGCGAATTGCTTTTTTGAAAGTTGAAATTTCTTTCGCTGAATAAAAAATATAGACTACAATACGGTTGAAACCATGCGTGTGAACAGTTAACGTTTATTGTCTGATAAGCACGTATCCCGAAGAGTGATTTTCCTTTTTTTTTACTGTATCTATATAAGTCTCAATATATTAGCAAACTATTTATTATCGAATATGGATAACTAAAATATTTGAATAGAAAAGTAAATGTGAAAATCAGACAACATTAGAACTATAACCACAGTAGTAAATAAGAACAATTTCTCTTTTACTACCAATTACTTTGCATAAATAATACACAGAGTTATGAATACTTTTTCTTAATATCTCAGTGATACAATTTATATTGATTGCTCTACCTTTCCATTTTCAGTAAAATCTATTAACATTAATTTAAACTTTCTTCTTGAGTGTAGGTATATTAACTTGCGAATTTATTCTTATAAAACCAACCTTTGGATAAAGGAGTTTCTGATCGCAGCAGGAAAACAAATTTATCCCAATTTGTAAACGTGGTATATACCAAATTATAAATAAAAAGGGTATAAATTCTTCCAGAATGAATCATTCCCAAATTAGTGATGCTTTTTATTTCAAGTAAATATAATTGTAAAGAATTTTTTAATTTTACTTATATAAATTCGTGATGTTAATACAATTTTTTATTTTTTCATACGTTAATAACATAATAAGTCTTTTTTTATTGTGATTGACACATATAATAGGGACAAGTACAGACCGGTTCATAAGTATCAGACATCACCACACGTCCGTAATAATTTATTATTAATCATGCGATTTGTGGTTTCATGCTTGGTGTCAATAAATAAGGTCAAATGGCTAGTTCTATATCAAGTGTCAATGACAAATTCATAGTAATTACTTCCAAACCAATTAATTTAATTCGTGATTTTCTTTACAAATATAATAACCAAAATAGTTGCAATAAGTTTTTTAAACATTTATTTTATTTATCATAAAAAAAAAATTATACCTATACTTAAGTAATAATTCGGTAAAATTTCAAAGATCCATGCACGAATGATTCATATTTTATTATTAAAATTTTTTCAAACCCTTTACCGCATTTAACTGCAATATCAACAACAATAAAAAAAACTACGAGTTCCCTCTTCACTAAAATATTATCACCAAAGTTCTCGGTACAAAAAGCGTCAGATTCGTTCATTCATAAAATCCCATTCACGTCTACCGCACTGCTCGACAACAAAAAAGCGACGCAAAAGTGCAGAAAGTAAAGTGGAAGAAGACGAAGAAGAAGAAGAAGGGACGGATCTGATCGCGGAACTGCAAAAGACAAATCAAAGGCATCCCGCGCTCGGCGGTAGATTTAATATCGGAAACCTCAAGCGGCGGCAGTGGCAGGCTCTCCCACTCGTATCTGCCCGAGTAATTGAAACGGTTTTTGCGGTCGCGGCGCGAGTTTTATCGGCCTGCGGTTCATGAACGGCGCCGATTGTTGGGGAAATCTTCAGTATATATACATAAAACCAGAATCCCGATGAAGTCTGTACATATAAAGCCGACTTTTAATTCTGAATACTTTTCAGCTCGACTAACGCGCAACTGCAATCTATATTTGTACCCAGTTTAAAATATACATTCAACGTCCAGCTTACGATAAATTTTGGATGAAACCAAAGAAAAAACGAAAATTTCACGGTTCTACGTATGCGCGCACACGTCGGCGTTTCAATTTGCCGATGTATATAGTTTTGCATTTTGTATAATTATATATGCACACGCGACGACGAAACACTCTCCTTTTACCAGTTGTAAAGTAGTAGCGGTGGATCAGTTACGAGTTTTCCAAATCGCAATTACAATGTCGGGCCTTTGTTATTGGATTGTCGCGGCGCGTGTGCGCTTATTTAAAATAACAGCCGATACCTGATACTACAAGGTCCAAGGAATCGACACGTTTGATTGTCTACGGCTCGGCTTGTAAATGTTGTTCAGCCTTTGCTTATCTTATACTATTTCTTTTACAATGCAATCGCTTCTTTAAGCTTTGCTTGATAAGCTGTACAATTGCATAGTTACAATGAGAACAACACTTATTTATAATATTAGGTTCTGAAAATAAACAATATAATGCAATTTTTAAGCTGAAACGTTTTGTGAAGCAATCAATGCTTATTTTTAAACATATTATAGGATTTTTTTGGGCGAAATATCTGAATACAATAGATTGTAAAAATTTATCGTTTCAGCACAGAAGCGCAAATCAAAACTCGCTAAAAACTCTACTCGACAACCGAAAAAAAAACCAATCCTCTCGCAAACTTGCATACGTAATTTTTTAATAGTTCTCGTGAAGTCATCGCCAGCCGTGGTATAAAATCATAAAAATGGCGATGAGGAAACGCTATACAGCCTCGTCTGAAGAGTCCCGAAAAAAGAAAAAGAAGCGAAGCAAATATATCGAGTCGCCGATTGAATAACATCACGGTAATAGCTCCAACACTGGCACGCGATTTTTCGCTGTGCGCGCCTCGCACACACACACACACACACACGACGTCGCTTTCAAAAGCCTTCCAGAGCTGCTAAAAAAAGAAGCCTCGGTGCTATATGCAAACGTGCATCGCCGGCCACGCTCCTTTCGCGTTTCTTCGGCTCGCCACTTGCGTGCCTGTGTGTGTGTGAGTGTGTGTATTGTGCTCCGGCGATGCATATACGCCACACGTGCGAATGTACGTGATGTATACACGTAAGCGAGAATATATCGAGATGAAAAGGCTGGGAGCTCTTCTTTTCGGAAGGCCGTATAGAATGAGTTTATGAATAGCTGATGACGCTTCTTTGCTTTTCGAGATATTGAGATTTCATATAGCTGCTTTTCGAATTATCGATTGGAGATATCGGCGTATCACTGATTTTGTGATGTATATCACAGTGAATGTAGTGGAAATTTATATAATGCTTATAATATGAATTTATCACAAAGAAAAACCTTATGTTCTTTAACTTATTGTTCATAATTGTATACAAAACAATTAAATTAGTGTGAAATAGTTTCAAGGACAATTTAGTGCACGTTTAGATATTGCAATTGGTTGCAGGATGGTCTATCGGTACGTAGGAAATCAAGCACGGAATTTTCTGGATTTGACAAGCGTAGTCGATATACATATATATATAGATATTCATTCACCGTACATAACCTTCGCGTAAATTAACTTTTTAAAAGAAAAATATCTTCTAACTCTTTGACAAACCCATGAAAGATCATTTTTCAAGTTGCTAACATTGTTTATTAATTTTTCTATCACTGCAAACATTTTCAAAAAAATCTCAATATTAGTTAATTTAATAACACGATAATAAAAAATAACTCCCCATAAGAGACACTGTTAAAATTGAAATTCTAAAAATATTTTTTCTTGCTTCTGAGGCCATGTAGCTTCACAAAAATTTAACAGTAATTTTATTAGGCCTTTATCTACACCCCTGTAAATTTTCGTTAAACTCTTTAAGCCAGAAAAAAAATGTATAGTCATAGTTATTTGTATTTTATTTTCACAGACATTTGCCTGGTAATTAGAGACTATATATAGAAGTATATGTGCACCGACGATGCCTCTGATTCTCAGGGCCCGCGCGCGCTTTTGGTACACAAAATTTTAATGGTTCACGTGCGCACGGTTCTTTCGCCAAGCATATTTACGGTTGTGCTTTAAACAAGAGTTTTATGCAGTACATTTCAAGTACACACGATTTATTTACAGTGCAGCTTAAAGAAAACTAAAACTGAAATAAACTAAAGTTAAAAATACTTTTTAGTCTCTGTAGCCACGGTTTTTAAAACTTTATGACTAGTCACGTTAACACAATTTGAATATACTTTAATGTGTTTAACAATTTAACAGCATTGTGTAATTTTGAGCTTTTATCACCGGCATAGAATATTTTATGTTCTTGAACGAGTGTCCATGTCGTATACGTGTACATTAGCTCTCAACGAGTTATAGAGTTATACAGATTTAAAGTAAGGTTGAAGCTAATGATATTATAGGTATATAAGTGCACTTTTTTTATTAAGGACTTTTCACAGAAAGATCCACCAGCCGCTGCTAATTCTTTTGTAAACACACGTATTTATAATTCTAAACTTGTATTATTAGTTGATTTATTATACTGTCATTAACTCTTTTGAATTTTTCATTCATAACCCCTGCTGAGGTATATGAACATTTGTACAAAAAGCTTTTGTTAGGTATTAACGAGTGTACCCAACTATTCGGACACTTTTCCGTCAAAAGTGTACATTGTCAATCTTCTAACCTATTGTTCGATTATTCGTCACCTACAACCTTTAGAGGACGGGAACACCCGTATACCCGTATACCGGGGCGACGCATGATTGACACTTTACCCATGATAGTTATAACATATTAGATACCTTTTTTATGCATTTACTGAAGGAGACCAAGAACTCCAAATCCCCGTCCTCTAAAGATTAACCCCCTAAAAACAGACCTACCGAAGTTTATAGCATCCGCTTTCCCCAGTATTCATAATTATAGTATGTAATAGGAACAATACGAAGGTATAGAAAGTATTCAAAGTGCTCTACGAAAGCTAGTATAAATAAAGGGGGACTAACGTGTTTTGCACACCTTAATATTAGGTATAAGAGACTCATTAGAGAACAAGTGGATTAACGAAAGTTTTGACCTGGGAATGGGATTGTTTATACTATCTCTACAATTCAACAAGTAGGTATGACGGAAGGGGGTTACTGTTCAGTTTGTGTAAAGCTGCAGGAGATTCAAAATATCTCTCTCACCCTTTTTCTGGGGTTTCTGCGGTTCCTTGCTGCTCTCAATCGGCTCGCTCTTGAGGCCATTCCTCTCGCTGGCTATCAAACTCTCGCTCTGCTTTTTCGACTTCATTCTGATCGTCTCTCTCTATATATATATGTGTGTCCTTACTTATAAATACTAATCTGCACAGTCCACAGGTATACACACAAAAGACACCGAGACACACAGAAACACTCGCGAGCGCGCGACTATATTACTACCAGCTGCGGCTCGCGCTATCGATTGCGTAAGGTTTTCAGGTCGCCGCCTATACTCTATGTCTCGTATTCTCACTTTCTGCCCACTGGATTACTGCACAGACACACATATACGAGCGCGCGCACGCGAGCGCCTCTTCTCTTTAACTCTTTATTTTCTGGCTCGGGCTCTTTTTTTTTGTTTTTTGAAATATTTGGTTTATGGATGGCCGATCTTGTGTGTGCTTCTGTAGAGAATACGGATACGTTTGTGTAGTCGACTGTTTGGCGTACAGGTGCGAATGGATTTTTTTTCGTTTATATTGGTTACTGGCAAATTTTACTACTTTCTCGATTTAGAATTCTAAATGTTTACGGTCCATTCGCGAATCTGGCGCTTTCGAATTGATTGTTTCATTCGTGGATTTCTGATAAAAATGCGTGCCTATCTTGTATTTCTGGGTGCTGAATAACGAACCTTATACCTGCGCCACTGCCTCTTTTTTTCTTTTTTTCGCGGGGGGACAACAAAACTAGTTTTGTATAATGTTTTATGCAACAGGCATCTCATCGAATGGTCTCTCTGACCAAGATACACGCTTCTAATCAAGACACCAATCACTCGCTTTTTCGCTTATAGCGCGGTGAACGACAAAAAATCCTCAGAGTTCGAAAATATATAATCCTTGCGCACTATTGGCCGAACAGCCGCTAAAACGCCCGAATCTCCACATCACCGATCAGCGCTTCTATTGCCACCAAAGCCCAATTACCAACTTCCTCGAATCATTAACAAAAAAAAAAGAAGAATCAAATGCCCCACTCGCTGAACGTTCCACTACACACCGAACCGATCTAAATATATTAAACAAATATAAACAACAATAACCGATTTCTCGACTTGTTTTTTTTACACGCACAGACAGAGAGATGTACCAGTGAAGGTATATTGGATTCGCGCCGGGCGAAGGTACAGAATACTCACGCACAAGTGTCGCGTACCGTAGACGTGCCTCGACTGAAGCGGACGACTATACGACGGCGGCGCGCCAGTCCGCGATACATTCGTTCTCTGCGCACGGCGGCGGCAGCGGCGGCGATCCCCACCGTCTCTCTCTCTCTCTCTCTCTCTCACTCAGTGTGACGGTGACGTCATCCCCGGAGCCGCTGCTGTAAAACGCGTCGAGGAGAGTAGCTCTTATTATACGATCTTCTATGTGGCGAGAGTTTTTCGCGCGCACGCGCGGCACATTCCAGGTAGGATCATTGGACATATCGATCGCCGAGATCTATTCTACACGTATAATAGTATTAATGCGTATATAGGATCGATATGGTGAATGGTGAAAAGAGTCCAGCTGATCCGTGTGTGTAGAATAAGTTTTCGCTGAATAATCGAAGGAGGAAATTGAAGTGGCTCGCGATCGCTCTGGTGGGGTGATAGCGTTATCTCCATTATTATACGTGCATGTGCGAGAGAGTGAGTATGACCCCGAGAGAGGGATCTGGAATCGATCGGATATAATATAATGGGGTGTGGATGACCCCAATATAAAACTTTAGCCGCACTATCTCGACCAAGGATTCTCGGGGCACCAGTCCCTGTCTACGTATGCAGAAGTTTGGATTTCGTTGCTGTTATATATATATAACTGCAGGAAGATAAGCGAAACATCGCTATTACTTTTTGCACGTATCACACGAATTTGAGAAGAATCCCGTTATTTATGACTTTTTCGTGTGTTAGCGTGTTTTTCTCGCTGTCTGCTTTTATATTATGTTTTTGACGTAACGGGTATTTTTATTTAAATGTTACGAGACGCCGCGATGACGTGACCCAATTAAAGTACAGTAGTAGTAGATGTGTATAAGGAATGACAATCACATCTGATTTGGATACAAAAATAAACGGATATTTTGTAAACATTGACCGACATGTAAACACACGTGGATCATCGGAGCGTCGTCATAGTGTCATAATATATATAGAATACAGATCCGATATTTCGCAGCTTATCTCTTGTCGTAAATTGTAACGCCCTAAAGACGCCATCTGCGTTGATAACACATACGATTACTTAACAGAGACTTTTATAATACTTACAGCTTAAGTATATTAACGGACCGTGTGCAGTAAAATACGAGGTAAAATATCCCGAACGCCATATTAAAAAAGTTAAAAATCATAATTCTAAATGTTACATTCGTCATACATTCATTAATATTAAAACTTTTAAATGCGCGAGTTATGAGTTATTCTTAACAAGCTCAATATTGACGTGTACGTTCTCACAGACCTCCTACATATACATCCTAATAAAACATTAGTGCAATAAACCGGCATAGTCTGGTCTTGCACAGCACGGGGTTGTACGTCAATGAGGAACAAAAAAAAAGTTAAGACATTTCGATGCTTTTATAGCTTTTCCCAAGCGCGCTGCAACGCTGCCGTCGCGACTTTTGGAAAAACCAGTCGTCGACGAGGAATACGTAGACTCAGACCTTCGACGCATTCTCAACCACTTTTTTTTCTTCCTTTCTTCTTTTACCAAGCGGTAGTTAAAACGAGTCTCTGTGCGCTTCTGTGGGAAAGTCAAAAATACGGTATATACCTCTCGGCTCTTCCGGTTAGATTTATAATTTTCACTTTGCCGCCAAAACTACTGCTGAATCGACATGTGTGATTTTCTCTTCTATATATTATGCTCGTTGGGACGCTACGGAGTTACGAAATGACGAGTTATTATCCACGTACGAACTTTGTTATTTCAAATTTCATGCGGCTTGCGATTGTATTGTATTATGAAAAAAAGGGTTTTTCTTTTCGGTTCTTGGAACACAGTAGAAAAGATGAGAAAGAGGCGTGTGCAATTTTCTTTTATAAGAAAAATTTAACTGTATTTGTAATTGCATTGATAACGAAAGCATATTTTTATTTAAAAATGTATGTATTCTCTTTTTTATTGCAGCAATAAATATAAGAGCTGCTGGAAAATATTGGATAGAAAGTATTCGCCATATCTGGACTTATACCTAATCTTTCCTCCAGAAGAAATTTAATATAAATTCCATCAATGTTCGATCCCGTTATAAATGATTCAATTCTCGCTTTGAAACCAAAGAAAATCCATCTATAAAAATAGCAGCACGTAAAACAATCTTGCACTAATCCAATATCCAAGTTCCATTTAAAAGAACAAAATAAGCATTCCTCCATTCTTTGTAAATCGCCGTCACATCTGCTTTTATCATACATCTCAAGCATAAGCTCCGACAGATTTATCCAAAACCATAAAAAAAAAAGAAAAACATCGTCGGCAAATTCGATATCACAACCTTGGCACATCGAAAAAAAGAAGAAGAAGGGAGATTTTTCAACGTCCCGTAAAATCGTTTGTCACTTGACGAAGGAATTCCTTTTGAATATTATAGCATAGCCCAAGTGGCAGCATAAATGAAGACCTCGTGCACGCGTCACGTACTAAAACACAGAGAGAGAGAGAGGGAGAGGATCAAGGCGACACATTATATATGGGATGATCTCTCACATGTGTTGTGTGCTCTCTCTCTCTCTGTGCGCGGCGTGCGTGAACGAGAGGTGATGTCAGGCATTTTTTGTGTGTTCCGCGTGTAACGGCGAGTGTATATATAGCGCACACACAGACCCATACACACACACACATACACAGCCTTGATCGTCATTGTTTGCGATGAGCTGAGGAGACAAGGCCTTTAAATAAAGGCGTGTGCTGCTCTCTGTGCCATCCGATCACAGCCGCGCGCGCACCGACTCTGTTTTCACTTTCGATCTCTATACTCTTGCCCAGACTTAAAGCTCCCGGATTAACTGTTTTACTGACTTTTATTTAATTTTCATCCTCTCCTTCATCCTTTGAAATGCGTACTTTTTGTGTATATATACAAGGTTTAGTAGCTGGGTATATTTTCAAAGGCGCTGCAAAAAATTCATTCTTGCAACGAAAGTCAAAGAAAGTTTTACGTGATGAAATTAATATTACTTAAATTCGTCTTTGGATTCTGATTAGGTTGAATAAGTGTTTTTAACTTTGCTATTCGCCGTGTAGTACCATTACGTGAACACCACTTGTAAATAAAAACAATCGTAGTAAAAAAAAAAAAAAAAAACTGACGGTGCAAAAATAATTTGCAGCTCGTCATTAGCACTCGAAGGTTGTATTTTGCAGGAAGGTTCGCGTTAATAATTGGACGGACTGACAGGCGATTTGCCGCTGAATGGCAAATGCAAGTGTCATTATGGAAATGGAGTAAATAAGCAAAAACCATATTTTTCACATTTATTTTTCTGCGACATTCAGACATCGCGGATGAGATGCATAAGTTAGAAATTATGCAAATTGATTCATCGAGAACTTCATTTTTAGATATACTTATTTATTTTCGTATTTCATCGTGTAATACTACGAAAAGGTTTAATCTCTAAAAGAATTATAAATACATCTATTGACGAATGCAATTATGAATCACACAACTTTATGAGTATCGTTTTTCATCGTAACCGAATGCATTATCATGTTGCACCTATAAAAACTATTTACTAAAACACTTCTCCAAAAGTTGAAAATATCACGATCGTCCTATTTTCTTTTTTAACAACTAATTCTGCACAGATACCAATGTAAATGGTAAACCATACACACAACCAAGATAAGATAGCTAGCATTGTTTTCTTCCCATTTACTTCCTCGATTCGACGATACAAACGAGTATCACTTTAAAAAAGTAACACAATTGGCATTCCATTCCAATCTCACTTTTAGCCAATACACGCAAGTGCAATTCTAAAATCGTAACCTACTCGGATATCACTGCGGTATTATCACACACGTGCCCGCGCGAATTCGAATCTCAAATTGCGTGAAGGGATGGCTAATAGAAAAATGTGAAATTGCCCAATCATCATAGGTATGTGTGTGCAGCGATCGAATTTTCATTTTCGACTTAACTCTCTCTCTCTCTTTCTCTCTCCCTTTTACGGCGGCGCGCGTACACACAAAGGTTATGTTCCCCAGTCACGTGCAATGACCGTGTGTGTTCGTGACGCTGGAAGGAAATCGATCCCTCCCCCCTCCCTGTGTTTTTCCCAGTGTTTCGCTCCAATTATCCGAGAAGTATCACACCCGTAAATAAAATGTAATGAGAAATGTATAAAAGATATTGCGGCACAATTTGCATTATAGGGCGGGGGGAATCGTCACCGTTATTATTATATCCTTTGTCGCGTAGATCGATATTTGACACTTTAGGCACTGCAGATTGTGTTTCTAAGAATAACTCAACTGTTGATTACTATGCTATGTATAATGTGAAATTATTGGAAATACGGGATTTTTTTAAAGTTTGCGAAAATTTATTTTAGAAATATATAGATTTACAATTGTTTGCTTGGATTCGAATAAGTCAGCAAAGTTTCGCTACAAATAATTACCGATAGCTGTCACCGCAGGTTATCTAAAAATTTTATATAAGACCGATAACACCGATTAATTTGATTATTCACTCAATCTAATAGCCTATATAGAGTGATCCAATACACCCAACATTATATTGTCAAGCGTAAGAACTGAGAAAATCAGTATATAATAAGAGAATCATCAAAATTCGCGCTAATACAGATATATAATGGATCGTTTAAGCACGTAACGCACGCATATAACGAGTATATATGTACGTGCAAGTCTTTTCCACGACTCTCTTCCACGAAGCGATGCACTGGAATATTAAAAGATAACGTCGATAATACACGTGAAACTGGGCGCGTCTTCTTTCTTCCACCACACGCGCGCGGCTATTATATATATATATGTATATATCGCGCGCATGAAAACGATAAGCTCGCGCGCGAAACGTGCTCGGTAAGAAGAAAATCCTCTCTCTCTCTCTCTCTCTCTCGCAGCATCGCAAATAATAATTGCAGCATTATAACTTGGCTATTATTGCCACGAGAGATTTCTTAACAAGATATATACGTGGTGTGTGTATCCGCGCGACTTTTTCCCTGTGCGTCGTCTCCTCGCGAATGCCGATTTGTGCTGTATAGAGGAAAAACCGTTTCGCCATTGACCTTAGCGGCCGCGGCGGCGGCGGCGGCGATGATTTCAAGTTTTAATTGAAAATCAGGAATGCCAAGCCGCGCACCGACGTCCATACGTGTTGTATTGGTGCTTTTTGTATCGCCTTCAATTATGTAAGGTGGATTTTTACAATGTACAGGAAAAATAATGTTGCTGCTTTACCGATCGCCGCGCGGCTTCTTTGAAACGACATGAATTCTTACTCGTGATCGTAATTCACAACGTGTGTCAGAATTAAATGTGAATTAATTTTTATTAATAATGCTATAATGCTGATATATATACACACACACACACATATATAGTGTAGTGTGACCATTTTATATTCTCTGTGTACTATTTAGAATTCATTTTATGCAAGTTTCAAGAGGTTCCGAAGGAGCCTTACTCGAATCGAATCTTTAGTGAAGAAATCTAAAAATAGCCATGACAATGCTTAATAAGCACGTTTAATCGTTTTTTTCATGAAGCGTACTTGAGAGCTCGCACGCCATAAAAAAGAAGCATTTTCCGCGTAATCTTTTTTTTTCAGAACACTATATAGAATAGGATATTTTCGCTTGGAGAGAAAAAGAACAGTTTTGTATATTTAAAAATATGCAAAAGCTACTGCAGCTCTTCACATACTTAATTTTTCGCGGCTTCGACGTCACGGTTTTCCGTCCCTATATAGCGCCCTCCACACGCCAATCGTATACTCCCGGTAGTAATTTAAATAACGA
>UELU01107093.1:0-12395 GCA_900490025.1 Megastigmus dorsalis
AAGATAATTTCAGTCAATTTTTCAAACTCTATAAAATTAGCTGAAGTATTTTAAGATAAGTCGTAAAAACGAAACCTTTAAATTTTTCATTATTCATTAAGTCAACTTAATAATTGTTAAGTTATTAATAATTATTAAGATGACTTAATGAATAATGAAAAATTTAAAGGTTTCGTTTTTACGACTTATCTTAAAATACTTCAGCTAATTTTATAGAGTTTGAAAAATTGACTGAAATTATCTTGAAAATCGTATATTTCAGAACAAACTTAGTAAAACCACTCTTAGCGTGACCCAAGATTATTATAATTTATGAACACATCAATAAATTTTCAAAAAAATAGTGTTATTAACAATAAACAATAAATGAATGCTCAATTTGGTCAACTTGGAGTTAAAAAACGCATAGCATAAATACAAAAACGTCCATAACTTGCGACACCAATCACTTAGGATTTTCAGTTTCTTATTTTTTTCATCTACAAACAATATAGAAACTTTCTGCGTTACCTGATTTTGGATCCATTTTCGGACCACTTTTGCATGCTTCAGGCACACCGTGATCGATACGATTATATATTATATTTACTTTTTGTTGGTATGGATGACCTGAGTGGAAGTTTAAAACTTGTTTTTCACTTCTCTTTTAAAACATATTTCTTTAGAAGATAAGCTATTTGCCAAAAAATTAAAATTGACAAAGGTTTTCTTAGAGTCTAATCCAGATGTATTTTTTACAAAAGCTGACAAGAGTAACATAACGGTGTGCATGGAAAAACCCGAATATATTAGAAAAATGAACAACCTTTTAGGAGATGAGAATACATATAGAGAAGTGGAAAGAAATACTTTAAAAAAATTACAGTCGAATGTCCACAAAATTTTAAAGGAACTTAATGACAATGAATATCTTCACAGAAAATATCATAACAACCAATTGACACAAACTAATACAAATTTAGCTAAAAGTTACCCAAAATACATAAAAAAGATTACCCACTTTGCCCCATTATTTCAGCTGTTAACAGTCCGACACATTTTTTGGTAGAAGTTTTATATAAGGAATTAAAAAATTCAATTTCACTACCATAATCATACATTCAAAATAGTTTAGAGTTAAAACAGAAATTAAATAATGTACTTATACCAGACGATTTTATACTGTTATCATTAGATGTAAGCTCTCTATTTACAAATGTATCCAAGGAATTAGATTTAAATAGCTTAGACCCACACAAATTCACAACTAATGTACGATACCGTTCGAACATACACAATTTTTTTATCAGAAAACATACAGAATTTTTATTTAATAACATTTTCTTTACCTTTGACAACAAATTTTATCAGCAAATTTTTGGCACCCATGGGATCACCGTTGTCACCTTTATTTGGTGACATGGTGATGGATGACTTGGAAATAGAATGTATGAATATATTAAAAAATAATAAAATTATTCACTATTATTTTATTACAGATATGTAGATGACACGATTTTATGTATTGATAAAAAACATTTTGTCTTAGTCTTACAAACTTTCAACAAGAGTTACAATGAGAAATTAAAATTCACATTTGAATTGGAAAAAAATGATCAAATCAATTTTTTAGACATTACACTAATAAAACAGAATAATCTTATAATTACAAATTGGTTTCAAAAACCTACAATATCTGACAGAATTTTAAACTTCCACACTCAGGTCACCCATACCAACAAAAAGTAAATATAGTATATAATCTTATAGATAGAGCGATTCTGTTGTCACACAAAAAATACTAAATACGAATATTAACATTGTCAGGGATAAACTTTTAAAGAATAATTATCAGAAATCTTTTATTAATAAATACATTAGTAAAAGATTGCACAAAATTAAATCGGATAATGATAAAAAAACTGACGAACAAAACACGGAATATACGCATCAACCTAAAATATGTATACCTTTCTATAAAAATATTTTTGATAAATTGAATCTGAAAAAGTTTAAAATACACACGATTCCGATCATCAAAAAATCCTTGAAAGAATTTATTGTACTTCTAAAAGATCCAACGAGTAAATGAGGTAACACCGGAGTTGTATACAAATGTTCATGTAAAGATTGTCCTGCATCATACGTGGGTGAAACAAAACGGTCATTGTCAGATAGAATTGGAGAACATAAGAAGAGTGTGAATAAAAATACAGTAGTTGCTCAACAGACAATGCAATATAACCATGAATTCGATTTTAACAATACAATAATATTAGACAAAGAAGCAGACTATATAAAAGACTAATATCTGAAATGATTTACATTAATTGCAGCAAAAATACCATCAATAAAAAAGAAGACATTCAGTTTCTTATGTTAGTAATATTTATAAACCACTTTTAAGTAAATTAAAGTTATAATAAATAGCCGTTTCTTTTTAAATATACATATTGTCATCAGATGTACTGCTCTTCTTATTTCATCGTATTCTAGACCAAGTTCCAAGAATTGATCAACTCATAGAATTATATACCTTTACAAAATCTGAATAGCCCGACGGTATCGTTTTGTTTTTCGTATTATTCTAGACGTGCCTTTGTAAGTGTGAGGTGCGACTTATATCTCACTTTCAAAGACACAAGGAGCTAGACGTAATAAGTTCTTTTAACATGTGACAAGTGTGAAAGATTGTGTAAATGGTAAGGAGAAAAAAAGAAATACTGAAATTTGTATTTTTGGTTGTAAGCAATAATGTTAAAAAAAAGTTTTTTAATTTGTGTGTTGAAATATATAGCCTGAAGAGGTCAGCGAACCATGCTGACGAAACGTCGCCAAAATAGTAATTTTACGCAATTTTTTTATTTAATTTTACCATCCACTGCGTATCCAAAATTGTTTTTCACACGATCGACTAAATATACATCTTAGAGAAATAAAGCTGTTGTTCAATCTTGCCTTATCCTTATCTACCCTTTAAGGTGAAGAGCGAGAATATGAGAAAGTTCTGGCAGATTGAGGAAGTCCACCAGAAGCCAATCCCTTCTGTTCGGGATTTTTTCAGCAGTAAGTCACTAAACAATTATGTGTACACCAGAACAACGTTGAAGCCTGACATCACCGACACTTTGACTTGTTGGCGGTTTTTCCCCAATGCTTTCACAGCAGATATTGTGAAGATTTTTCGGCAGTTCCTTATGGACGAAAAGGACAAGAATTGGCTCGGCATGATGTGGCAAAACTCGATGCAAAAGGCTCTGTAAGGGTTCCGGATGCGCACCGATGTCTAGGGTACGGCCTGCGGCTCTTTCCAATCGAATCGCGCGCTTAGTCAGCTCGCTGCGGATGAACAGCTGTCCTTCCCGTACGCAGCTGAAATTCTAAAATTCCACGTCTACGTGGATGATGCTCAGTCAGGGGCTGACACTCCTGAGACTGCTATTCACGCCCGCGACGAGCTCATTGCCATTCGCACTCTGCGAATCTCTGTTATTTACAAATGCATTAGAAAATACAGGCTTATCTATGACGATGTTTTTACACATTTATTGTGTCAAATTATTTTTAGTACGCTCGACTACGGCTTATAATAAACATTAAATACGTTAAAAGTAATATGAAATGTGTCAAAATGACGATACACAAAATGAATGATAAGAGGGCGTTTTAATAAATTACGATTTGTAGTGTGGACGAATAAATTCTAAATCTTTAGAAGATAAATTTAACTTTTAAATCAAGTTCAGTATTTTTGTATCGAAAAGTTGATAAAATAAAGGAAAAATCTTGAGAACGTGATGTTTCATCCTTCTCGATTCTTGCAGGTCGAAAAAAAGCCTCCAAAGCTTAAAAATAAAACATGTTTGTTACTCTATCTCAGAATATGCAGTTCGCTTGTAAAAAAGTCGCTGTGAAGTTAAACCTTTACTTGAAAATCCATAATTTTAAAAATGCGAGGGCCAAATTTTTTTTAACAGATTTCAGAAATTATTAATTAAAAAAGAAAGTAAAGTAACGAAAGCATCTTGAAATTATGGCGTTTCATTGCTCTCGATTCTCACTTCCTTGTAGTTATATTGTTCAGAGTATGCACCTCGTTTCAAAAAATGTTTGCTTGGACGCACAAATTTAGATCTCTGAAGTCTCGAGAATAGTTAAGAAGCTAATCTCAAATTTTAATTTCTCAAATCTGGAATACGAGGAAGCTAATTTCTGTTTTAAAGGATTCAAATTGCCTTGTAAAAATGTTTGAGTATACTAAAAATTAATAAGATTATGGCGTTTTATCGCACTAGATTCGCAGTCTCATACTATTATATACTCACCCTGCTGAAGTATGCAGTCTATTGCAGAAATGCGCTTAGAAGGAAAAAAATTACATTTTTACGACAGAAGTATCTTTATTAACAAACTTCGAGGATTTGTGATTCTGGGGCAGAAGCGGGTGGAAGCGGATCCGCGCACGAGTACGGCAAAGAAATGACATTTCTTATGTGACTGTGCACAACATTTTAAAGACCGAGAAAATGCATTTGACTAAGCACAATGCTTATTTTCGCGTGATTATGCGCCGCGTCGAAATTTTTGCATAAGGTTTTAGGATCGAACGGAAGAGGAAGATTTATTTCCCAAGCATATATTCTGGATGGATGAGTGTACACGTTCACGAGGACGGCTATTTTAACTCGCATAATTATCACTATTATGAAGACGAAAATCAATTTGTGGCGTGTGATTCCAAGCCCTAGCATCGATTCAAGATCAATGTCTGGCCTGGCGTAATTGATAACCAAACAATAAGCACTTATGTAGTATCTTTTGCATTTATTATTTCCTTTTTTACGCTCCTTGCTGTTGCAACATTCTTGCCATAACTCTGATGGTAACTTACACGCTATAAACTATTTACCGTTTAGACGTGTGTGTAAGACATATTCTCACATCATTGATACACTTGCCAAATTACGCGCTATTTCTGATTACCCATTGAAAGAAGTTTAGTATATCAGCCACCGCAAACTAGCGAGCTGCTGCTATATTTTGATTTCATATGGTTGTTATCTCATTTTGATTCGGCTACCGTCCCATAACGAGACAAGAGTTACGTCGTATAGTTCTTGCCCGGCGTTGACGCACCTGTATACACTATTAGAAATACACGTTCAACAGCGCAATGGACAGTCGTATCTCCGAATACAGCCACAGGCAAGACGACAAGGGACGACTCATACATACTAGACCCGTTACAGAATACACAAAACTTAGGTACCGCTCGACCAACACATGCTGAGGCCTTTCACCAAAAGCCCTCAGTTGCAGTATTCTCTAACACGCCTAGTTTAGATCGGTGACCCACTCGGATGCCCGTAGGATATTATTCAGCCCCCGCGAATAACACGTTGACCTTTTATCTACCTCAGTTCGTATCGCTCTGTAAAAATTTTTCGAATAGGTATAGAAATATAGAAGAAATTTGGATTATACATTGCATTGCCCGAAAACTAAAAGGCAAGGCACAAGAAGCGTACGATGTTAGGGCTATAGATAATAGCTCGATTGAAAAACTCCTCCAAGATCGCACACGTAAATTTGGATACGTCGGCAGACCAGAAGAGATTAGGAAGCAGATGTATAACCTCTGCCAAAGGTCAGGGGAACAGGTAGCAGATTATGGCTTGAGTACACAAAAACTTTTGCATAGACGTCTATTAGCCACCGAAAGCACAATTGATTCAGACGGAATCGATTATGAATAGCATACAGCAACAGCTAAACGCGAAGCATTACAATTCTTCCTAGCAGGACTCAACGATCCTCCGGAATATCGCGTACAAAATGAGAAACCAAAAAATCTAGCTGATGCAATAGCAAAAGCAACAGCATTGACCAAAACAATGAGGCCGAAGTTTACTGGATACGCAAGAACTCCGCCTCCTACACAGCACTCCCTGCCAAGAGCTATAAATTATTTTATGGCTGCCTCAAACCAAATCGAAACGCAGCAGCCATATAGCCCTCACACACATTATGATGTACCAAACGCAATAAAGGAAGACAATTATTATACAGAATATGAGGAAGATCGATATGTAGACCAAATGCAGGAGCATAACGATATTCCGTACACTCAAAATGCTGCAATAAGAATAGCTCCAGCTGTCGAAACTTGCAATGCAATGCATGCTTGCAATGCATGGGAAAGGTCACCTAGAAAAAGACTGCAGAAAGAAGAAATACGAAGGAAATTGCGAATTCTATAGCAAACCAGGCCATGAATTTAGCAAGTGCTATCTTTTAATAAATGCACTCAAAAATAAGCGCATACAAATGGTGCCACCGCCAGCCCGGGA
Organism: Megastigmus dorsalis; assembly: GCA_900490025.1. NCBI lineage: Eukaryota > Metazoa > Arthropoda > Insecta > Hymenoptera > Megastigmidae > Megastigmus > Megastigmus dorsalis. The sequence continues at coordinate 6,330 of UELU01107093.1, forward strand.
TAATAACGCTAACGCAGCAGAAACAAATGTAGGTCACGCTCAGAGACAGCGCGGGCGGCCAGGTCATGACCGGGGAGTGTCAAATTACACACCGCGAGATGGGCCACATCAACGCTGGAATAATCGGCATCAGCAAGGCCGAGGCTACACATCTAAACGCTCATCGTCAAAAGAACATGGGTATACAAGTGTAACTCAACACCCCGAACAAGGAAAAAATTTAAACTCCCAAGGGGCTCGACATGTACAGAAACAGTCGAGCCCATGGAACGAGTAGAGAGTAAGGATCGTAAAACAAGTGAATCAGTCGTGAAAGATGTCACGATAAGGATAGCTATATGTGGTAAATTGCCACCCATAGTGTCTATCAAAAGCACGGATTTTTTAAATCAAGGCGCGACCTTTTACGCTGATTCAGGGGCAGATATAAGCCTCATAAAAAGAGGAAACGTTAAAAATAATGTTAAAATAGATAACAAAGTGATCTATAAGATAAATGGAGTAACGTCAGGCACACCACATACAATAGGTAAAATTTCAACGCTTATAGAAGGGATGAAATTCGATCTTCATCTCGTTCCCGACGATTTTCCGATCGATACCGATGGCCTCTTAGGATGGCAGACTCTTTTGGAAAATGGGGGAGATATAAGCCTTACAAATCAATGTCTGAATTTTAGCAATGGAATAAAAATCCCATTTAAAACAACGGAATCTTTTGTAATTCCGCCTCGATGTCGCCGAGTGATTTACGCTCTCGTGAAAAATTGCAATACAAGTGAGGGATTTGTACCTTTACTTGACATAAATCCAGATATTTTAATAGGAAATGCTGTAGTCAAGAACATCGACGGAAAAGCTGCTATAATGTGTATAAATATAAGCAGCAAACCAATCACTATAGAGACACCTTTAGTGGAATTGGAAACTTGCGAAATTGCAAAAGAAAAAACGGACACTCAATACGAGGATGAACGACCTCTGCACGATAAGAACATCGCTTTCGCAAACATATTTAAGGAATCAATAGGCGCAAAAATTACTCTAACCACAGAAATCTACTGACGATTTCGATAAGAAAATACTAAATGAAAAAAATTGTTCACTCGAAATTTCATGTTTTCTTTTTTGTTAAATAATATTGTACAGTAACAAACATAACTTTAGTAATACACATTTTTTTTCAAATTCTGAATGCATAAATCGAAAGTTCAAACAATATTACATCGGAAATGGTTTCTCTCAATTTTTTTTTCATGCGATTTTATACTACATAAAGCCGCTAAAAAAGTTAAAAAAAAGCGTCCATTCAGGCCTTAATGGGTTAAAGAAAAGACAGACGAGTATAATTAACTATCCACGTTTCCACTTTCATACTTTTTTCATTCAATTTTCGATAGTTTAACATCTTGCAAGTTAGATTCAATTCTGTCGACTACAAAGAATTGGGACGAACTTGAAATATGTTGAAATATTGAAAACTGAACGAAAAAAGTATAAAACAATATATGTCATTACCTGTGCTCCGCCGGCTTCCCCTTGACAATGAGAATTCTCGTACCTTATCTACTAATTTCGAAAGTATTCCTTTTCAAGAACGGCATGTGGTTTACATAGAATCTAGAGAGTCGCACCAGTTGAATAGATTATTTATAACGATTTAATTAAGAAAATGAGATACACAATATTTACTGACATTACAGTATTTTGATCTCAGTAAAAATAATACTTGTATTAATGACCGATATGTCTTGACGCCGCTTCGTCGCGCCCACTGCTATATATCTTGTTTTTTACTTCATAATAAAAATTGCTTTAATATTTTTGATATATTTCTGTGATGCTAAAGAATTTTTTTAAATTAATATTAAACGAGATAAATCCCAAATTTAGTCAAAAATGTAAAAAAAAAAAAATCAAAGTCTTTACTCAAAAAGTCAAAGTTAGGGATTGACCATGGCCTTGTACTAATTTAAAACCATTCTTTAGCATCATTGTAAGTATGCTCAAGGCCGCTTTATGTCGAAAATTAAAGCAATATTTATTCTGTAGTGCAAAATCAGATACACAGCTGTACTCGGCTTAAAGATATATCGGTTGGTAAAGCGGGCAATTCCGACGTCTCCTGGACATACAATTAAAAATAATATCGAAGCGTTAGGGATAATCGAATAGAGTGATTGATAAAAAGTACTAAATTAGCTGCGCTTACTTGTAAAGCTGTAAATCAAGTACTTTCTTTCAGAAAACGCAGTCACTGAACTTATAATTGTTAGTTTAAATTAAAAAAATTACTTTATTTGTACGTGTAAAATTAAATATTACCATGTCCTTTCAAAGTTTTTTGAGAGAACATATCTTAAAATTTAATTGCGATCTATTTCTAAATATGAGCATAAAACAGTGTAAATGAATTATTTTAATAATTTAATTTAAAAATCAATCACTACTTTCCCTCAACAATCAGAATTATCATACCTTTTCGAATGATTTCATTTAAAAAATTAGTTGTTGGTAGCCTGTTAAGCTGTGCATTTTAATATCTATGTTTTCGAACTTCGAAATGTTAAATAAATCTATCTACAAGTACCATTTTCGAATGTTTAAGAATATTATTATTGACAACAGTTTACATTATTAGATGAGCTGCTTTTATTCGCCTGCAACTCTAGGAAAATCTACCCCTCTACTAATGTTTACCAAAGCATTCTTTTTTTCGGAATTTAAGTGTGAATCGAAATGTTCCCGATTACTTTCTTTTTTCTAAGTAAAATGAACGATTTCAACATATTGATTGGTATTGAAAAAGACGATCGCTGGAGCCGATCATCTTTTTTTCCATCACATCGCATCTTATGACGGCCACTGTTTTTTTATCACAGTCGTCTTAGCAACGAACATTATTAACCATGGCCCATTATTTTGCTCAAGAATATTTTAATATGATTCGTTTATAGTGTATATTTTTTAAATGAGGAGAGCGCAGTTCCTGCAGCTCACGAATACGCTCGTATTTATCCTAATGAACAGCATCCTGACGCGAATATCATAAACGGAGCAGTCCGCCGCTTGCGGGAAACGGGGAACGTGATTCCCTTGGACGGGATGGTGGGCGTCTAAGAAGGAACCCGCGAGTTGAGGAAGCGGTGTTGGACATGGTCTATGAAAATCCACGGATCAGCACGCGGCAAATTTTAACGTCTTTTTATTTGACTGTTTCGCATTTTTCTGTCGCTCACGTTTCGGAATTCGTGCAATGCTTTTTCAATAAATGTATTTTGCAAAACATTCGGTAAGCTGTTAATTGATCAATTTAAATTATTGTAAAAAATCATATTTTCCAAAATTTTTATTGATCATGTTCGTTTATTCTTTTATCCTCAAAGATTAACGAAGCATTATTGTTTACCTAAAATAGTATCGTATTTAATATGACGAATGTTTTGGAGATATTATTTAGGTTTGAGTGATTTGAGCAATAAAAAATAATTGCCTTTTAGTATTTTAGTTAGATTAAAATCTCATTTTTTTAAACTCTTTTAAGTTTCAAACAAGCTTCAGCATTTCAATTTTATTCAATACACGGAATTATCTCCATACCGTATGTATATAAGACCACGTTATTTTTTCAATCTTTTCCACGTTCTTTACGGTTTCGTCAGTTTTATAAGGCATCGTTATTTTTTCATCTTTCACTCATTTCTGTACGGCTTTGTCAATTTTATTCCATCCGTATATAACACCGACGTCTTATTTCACCTCGAAAGTTATTGGTACCTACACTGTATATTGGAAAAGGCATTTTTTCTGCTTTAGATACTTCTGTATGTAAGATGTTCATTTGCCTCTCACCATAAATACAATAGTAGGTATACTATAAAAAGCCTTTGGTTTGTGTCATTCCTAAGCAATCGCTCGACCGCTGCACACCTTGTGCATCAGCGTTATTTTTTAAAATATTGTGTTTTATTTAGTGAAGTTTAATCATGTCTAGATCACGCAATTACGAAGTAAAATTAGAATTACCTAATCTCTTGTTGCGTACTACGTATGCACTCAACAAATCAAATACAAAGAGAATTCGTATTGGACTTCAATATACCAATGGGTACTATCGCGGGATTGTTAAATTACTCAGCTCAACAGTCTTTTACAAAAACTTCACTTCTGATTCAGTTAGTTAGGAAATGTTCAAGGATAATTTAGATGACATAACAGACTATTTTCAAAATCCTTACGCTTTCTATCAAAATTATGGACCAGCAAACTCAGCTTCACTACCTAATCACGACTTAAATTTTACGTCGTCGTTCGGATAAAAATCAATCACCATTGACGAAAGACCAGCCCCAGAGACTCGCAGGAAATTGAAGAAGAAGAAAAAGAACAAGGAGTTACAACTGAACCATCTTGCAAAAAAACAAAAACAAGCAGCAGTCTTCAAGGTATCGCCATGCCGTATAGTACATTTGAAGGAATTCATAATCTAAGCAATCTGGTGGATGCTCTACTCGATGCGCTCAAGGAACAAGCTGGTTTGGTTAATCGCACTATCGATCTCATACTCGAATATCTAAAAGACAACTACTATTACCATTTCCGATAAATTGTCGAGTGGATACGAAACACTTTAATTAACTCTCTTAAAAGAATACGAGGAAAAACCATTGTGAAATATGAGAAAATATATTAATAAAATTCGATTTCAACATTTCTTTCTTCACAAATATTAATGTATATATACATCACCGTCCATGCCGGGGCTATGCTCAGCGCGAGCATAGCCCCGTTTATAAGGTAATCTCTCTCTCTCTCTCTCTCTCTCCCTCTCCCACTCCCTCCCTCTCCCTCACCCTCTCCCTCACCCTCTCCCTCTCTCTCTCTCTCTCTCTCTCTGAAATGTTTATTAATGTTAATTGTTTAGTTAACCTTCTGACAGCCGGGATGACGTCATTTGGCGTCATGCAATAATTTTGCTTGAAATTTATTATTCAGGGGTTTTTGAGGTTGCTCAGCACAAATATGTAATCAGAATTTCAATTTTTCAATTCCAAGATGGCGAATTCAAGATGGCAGACCAAAAATTTTAAAAATATCGTATTAAAATTCTATGTAATATCACTGGTCAGAATTGACTCCAAAATTGATAAAAATGGCCAATTCATTATCTAGCATCCATTTTTGATCAAAATAAGTAATACTCAAAACCCTTAGAAAACTTTCTTTGCTGATATAAAAATTTTGAAAATTTTCCTTTACCACCGCCAGCCGGCATGACGCCATATGATGTCATTCCATAATCGGCCCAGATATATTATTACTTAAGAAACATTTATATGGAAAATTTCGAGAAAGTTACACTTTTTCAGTAGAAAAAATGCTGGCTGTCACAAGGTTAATAACAATAGCCACCACCAAGTATTTTTCCTACTATGGAGAGACTATGACGTCACATTGGCCCGTAGACGGATTAAGATTAATACATCTCAAGTACAAATAAAACAAATCCGGCTACGGGACAGTGTGACGTTATTTGTTGTCTCTCCATAATAGGAATTATACTACTACCAAACTTGGAATAACCTACATAGCATGAAATATTTCTGTGAAAGATTCAAAGAAAGGTTTCAGCGAATCCTTGCAGAAACCTTGCTAGGAGGTTAATGAAACCTTACAATAACATTTCACAGAAATGTTTATTGAAAGCTTTCAGAAATATTTTCATAACATTTCACTGAAATATTATTTTTAAATGCAGAAAATATTTCAATGCAACATCCCTGAAAGTTAGCAGAAACCTTTCGAGAATTATTTCTGGAAATCTTGCGAAAACTTTTCGGAAAATGTTACTTCAAAAATTTCAGAGACGTTTGTAAAGACAATCAGAGAAAGGATTCTTCGAAAGATTTTGTAAACATTTGAGAAACCTTTCATGAAATATTTCACGAAAGATTTTCGCAATGTTTCAGAAAATATTGCATAGAAACTATTTAAAAACTTTCAGAATTATTTCACAGAAAGGTTAAATCGGTCGATTGAATATTTCAATGCTACATCCCTGAAAGT
>UELU01107098.1:0-12331 GCA_900490025.1 Megastigmus dorsalis
ATGAATTTCCATTCCTCGTATCAATAAGAACTGCAGATCGTAATCACCACCGTTGCGGAGGTTCTATTATTAGCGATAGACATGTAATTACTGTTGCACATTGCTTCAAAGAACATCATACCATACAAAACACAATTATTGTTGCCGGTACCAACAGCAAAACGTTGAAACCATTGGTATACCATATAGCAAAGCTACATGACTACAACACGTGGCCCAAGAAGAAACCTGGACTTCATGGCTTTCTCATATTGACGGTTATAATTCACTTATTTGTATTTTATTATTCAAAATTCAAAGATTTTTAGAGGAGACAGTAGCTAATGCATTTTATAAACAAAAAATCTGTGATTGAACATTGTCTACATCAGTAGAGAAATTTAATTTTATGAATTACTACTAATTGTTTTTAAATCAATATCTCTAATTAATAATTATTCACTTAGTTATTGCGTATTACAGTTAATAGAAAGAATAGACATAATATCGCCAAATTCGAGAGTAAAAAAGATTGCTCTGCCAAGATGGCTGCCAGTCGATAACTCATTTGCTACCCTTGCTGGTTGGGGCTATACACTTAGAAATATAGAACCAGATAATTTACAGAAACTTACCACTCGAATTCTGCCCGTTCCACTTTGTAGACGCATTCTTCAAAAGGTTTATTTTAATCCGCCTTATGAAATGTGTGTATATGTAGGCCCTGGGAAAGGACCGTGCAAAGTAAGTTTATCTTCTTTTAACATTTAATATTTTTCAACAATTTTAAGAAAACTTTATCTTAAACTGAAATTGGGAATATTTTTTGTAATATTACAGTACATAATAATAAGATTAAATTATTATTTTATTACTTAATTCATTTGTAATATTCCAGGGTGACAGTGGCGGTCCTTTAGTTTTCGATTTAGTTCACGAAGGACGTGTAATCAAAGTTTTAATAGGCCTCATTGAAGCAGGCGGTGAAATATGTGCAAATGGTACTCCTGATGTTGTAGCAAATGTCTACATGTATTCGGATTTTATTGACGATGTATTTCGTATGGAAAATGTCCAAGTGGAATCCTCTATAGGACACCATATGAGACCCCACATTGGATCGCCTATGGGACCCAATACAAGGCCCCATACGTGAATCCCCTACATTAATCCGCTTTTTTGTTATAAAAATTAATTAGATTTAATCAGAATAAAAAAATAATGAATGTAACAAAATAAAAAATTTAAAAAAACTCGACACTGTCGAAACCCGAATCTTGTACTTTTATCTACCCCTACCAATTATCAGTCTGCTCTTACTTTATCACTCGACCGCAATAACTTCTGATATACACCGGTAATTCTGATATATATGAGTTTTATATAAATAGATGTACATAACAAATAATTTTGCAAGTAATATATCCAAAAAAGAAAGTGCATTAACGATGAATTCAGGCTCTGATTACTATATCGCCGCTTCCTGTCCATATATTGCTAACTCGAACGCCTTAAAATTATAATTCTAACTGAGAATTCCGTGCAATTAAATTCTAATTCAAACTTCGGTGCAGTATAATTCTAACACAAATCTCCGCGCAATAAAATTCTAACTCGAGTAAAATTCTCTTAAAAAATTTGATACTGCAGCAAAGTTTGAATTAGAATTTAATTGCACAGAATCTTCAGTTAGAATTATAATGTTCCGGCGTTTGAGTTAGCATTATATAAATAGGAAGCGTCGATATGTAGAATATATTGGTGGAAGCTGTATCTATATATAGTTTCATTGTGAAAAGATATAATAGCTTCCACATAAATGATAGATGTAAATCTTCCTTGTATAGAATTCAAATCAATTTTATTGTTAATTTAAATTAAGAAATGAAAACATGTTACAAAATATGCATAATATTATTTAAACCTTAAATTAATGAGCAAATTCTTATTCACGTAGCATTCCCATAAGATTTCCTATATTTTTGGACTTCAAACTTGCTAAAAAAAGTTTTGTCAACTCCAGTCACTCTCCTCTGTGGTTTACGTGGACTATGACTTTGTATATGGGATGTTTCTTCGTTTATTGTTTAGTTGTACAATGATATTTACTTTATTGTATATTACGGATGTTGGCTATGATTTCCGTGGGTTGGAGGTTTTTAGCTCGAGTTGGACCACTGCCCAGTGATGTTGTCCCGAATGGGAAATTCTAAGTCCAATGAGTCCTGGCTTCCAGGATAGCGAATTCTTCCGAATTGGCTAGAAAATCCTACCTTTATTGCGTTAATATTTTCTTATATGTTGCTTACTATTTTATTTAACACACATACACACTCACACACACAGTCACAGTCACGCGCATGCACACACACGCACACACACACACACACACACACCGTACAGTTAAGGTACCAGGCTCTCCCTGCTTTTTTTCTTTAAAAATTTTAAGTATTATAGTTTTAGGACTATATAATATATTATAATATATATTTTATTTTCTTATTCTATATAAGTTACACATTTTCTCAGGTTATTTGCCATTTAATTTTAATTTTATTCGTAGCATGTTATAAATTTTTACAGATAAAGAAGGACGTCGGTAGGGGCCCATGGTCAAACTTGGCAAGAATCCTATAAAATCGACTTCAGCACGAAAAATCCTTAAACTCTGAAGTATTTGAATAAAAAATGTCTTCTCTATGAAGTGGAAAATATAAAAAAGTAATTTTTTCTAATTTTTAATACTAGAAGTCGGATGGAATCTTAAGTTTTTCACTCATTTTAACAAAATTGACTTGATTTTTTTTATATCTCCTCGCATTTCCCCCGATTAAATTTTATTCCAATATTAATATTTTGATCAGCTCTATAGAATAAAAAAATTTTGTACGTTTATCTAAGTTTATTTATTTTCTACGCATTCGTCGGCGTTCTCCTTTCGAATTGCAGCTGAGGGAAAAAATAGATACAACACCGCCACAATCAAAAAGAAGCCAGGTTGCACCTGCCCACCAAACATATAGTAGATACTACCAGGGCTATACCTATTGATGGTTGGGGAGACACACTAAAAAGACAAACCTAGAATGTACACCTCGATAATTTGCAGAAAGTGTATGCTCGCATTCTGCCGTTCAAAGGCTTTAAACCTTTATGCAAATATTGAGAACTATTAATCTTATGAAATATGTGCATACGCAAGCTCAAATAAGGGCGTTTGTCAAGTAAGTCTGTTTTTCAACAAATTTTATTCGATATTAAACTGTTAACAGGAATTTTGAGTACTTTTAGTACCTATATAAGAAAATAATAAAATAATAAAGTTAATGTTACTATTTATAGTTTTGTATTATATTGTAGAGTGACAGTGGCAGTCCTGTAATTTTTTAATAGCACTCGATAAGCATTACTCAAATAACTGATGTAAATGCGCAAATGGCGCTTACGACGCGTTTAGAAATATATTCGAATATTTGGATTTTATGAATCATGTATTACATGAAAATGAAATTCTAAATTATTGCATTTAACAGTCAATAAAATCCATTTTATATAGAAATCCTTTTCCATTTATATATGGCAAAGGTAATCGTAGATGATTGATATGTCAAATAGACCATTGTATTATTATAGTTTTAAAACAATTATAATTTTTATAACATTCATGTTTAATAAAATATTTTTCCATTATTATTGCGTATATTTTTTATTACCACGTCAAATCGAATAGCTACAGTAATAAAATTTTATAGTTTCCCGACTTCTTCGAGTATATAATGACATTTACATAAAATCATAGTAGACTTTACATAAGCATATTTAAATTTATCTCATCTCTGTGCATCATTTGAACATGTATTTTGTTATTTTAATAATTCTTATTTCTGTGGGTAAGTTGTATATCAATTCTCTTAATGGATAAGTCGAGCAATGAACTTGAATTACTGTGATAACTGATTGATTTATATTAAATTAATTAATTAAGATAAAATTTTCAATATTATTGCGTACTTATATTAACTCATTTGCATGATTTTGTAATAATATTAATGCTAGTGGGATTTCAAAATTAAGAAGCCGGAAAATTAATGAAAGCTGCAGATATATATAGGTATAACCTAAATATAAAAGGGGTTTGGGTATTCAAAATTATAAATAAAGATTTTACTAATTTATATGAATTATTATACATGTATGATTTTTACTTTTATTTTTATTCTTATCCTTATATGAGAAAAGATTTATTATTAATCTTAATTCTATTTCAAAAATCTTTAGGAGTTAAATGTAATGCAATAGTTCACGGAGAGAATGCTGGCGAGAATGAATTTCCATTCCTCGTATCAATAAGAACTGCAGATCGTAATAACCACCGTTGCGGAGGTTCTATTATTAGCGATAGACATGTAATTACTGTTGCTCATTGCTTCTTCAAAGAACGCCATACCATACAAAACACAATTGTTGTTGCTGGCACTAACAGTAAAACCATGAAGCCATTGGTGTACCATATAGCAAGGCTATATGACTACAACATGTGGTCCAAGAAGAAACCTGGAAACCATGGCATTGTCATATTGACGGTTATAATTCACTTATTTATATTTTATTTCTCAAAAATTCAAAGATTTTTAGGGGAAAAAGTAGCTCATGCATTTTTTAAATAAAAACTTTGAGATTAACATTGTCTACATCAGTTGAGAAATTAAATTTATTTCAAACCCTTTAATAAGAATAAAGTACACATTAATTTAATAACTCTAGTTAACAATTATTCACTTAGTTATTTCTTATTACAGTTAATAGAAAGAATAGACATAATATCGCCGAATTCAAGAGTGAAAAAGGTTGAACTGCCAAGAGAGCAGCCACTCGATAACTCATTTGCTACCCTTGCTGGTTGGGGATATACACTTAGAAATATAGAACCAGATAACTTACAAAAACTTACCACTCGAATTATGTCTGTTCGAGTTTGCACACGCATTCATCAAAAGGTTTATTTTAATCCACCGTATGAAATGTGTGTATATGCAGGCTTTGGAAAAGGGTCGTGCACAGTAAGTTTGTCTTTTTTTAGCATATAATGTTTTTGAGCAAGTTCTATCAAAACTTTATTTTAAACTAGAATTGGTAATATTTTTTATAATATTACGAGGCAATAATAACAAGATAATAATAATAAGATTAAATTTTTAGTACTTAATTCATTTGTAATAATTCCAGGGTGACAGTGGCGGTCCTTTAGTTTCCGATTTACATCACGAAGGAGGTGTAATCAAGGTTTTAACAGGCCTCATTGAAGCAGGCGGTGAAGAATGTGCAACCGGTTCTCCTGATATTGTAACAAATGTATACATGTATTTAGATTTTATTGACGAAGTATTCCGCATTGAAAATTACCATACGGGATCCTCTATGGGACCCCATATGGGAACCCAGATGAGACCCCACATAGGACCCCATATGGGACCCCATATGAGACCCCACATGGGATCCAATACGAGACCCCATATGTGAATACCCTACATTAATCCGCTTTTTTGTTATAATAATTAATTAGATTTAATCAGAATAAAATGAATGAATGTAACAAATGTTACGGCCGAGTTTTTAATGAGAAGTGCGATTTCTTAATAAAAAAGGCGAACGAACGAGATTCGAACCCGAAACGTCTCGCGCCGAAGTCGAGTGCTCTAACCACTGAGCTAACGTCCGCGCTGCTTCTCTCCTCTTCATATTGTCTCCATATATCATATCGCGCTGACCCGTAACGCTACTTAACACAAAATAAAAAATAAAAGAAACTAGAACCCTGAACCTTTTGATAACTCGATTTAAAAAAAATGGGTGAAAAATTTATGTTTTTTGTTTTTTAAACTGCATTTTGCAATAGTAAATATTTTTTTTGGAAATTTTAATGGGCACCATCAGAAAGACCAGATCTAAAACTTTCAGAATATGACCCTCATTTTTTTTGACGTTTGGAACGTCAGTTACAAGCTCTTAAAGACCGGGGTACCGCGAGTGGCGTTCTCGGCGGAAACGGATTAAAATGGAATAAATTATAATTATTCAGCAAATATATCATTTTAAAATAGCCGCGTCCTTAGCCACTTTGCGTTTCAAAACTGTGGCGAAATAGACAGGGTTATTCGTCTGCTAGACGGGTAAGCTCGCTTAAAAACTCGCGTACATAATCGGTAATGGCTATAGTAGCTGGTCGTCAATTCGGCTAAATTTCTACCAGGAAAGTGCTAATTCTAGAATAGCATTGTATGACAAGATTATTAAATTAAATTATAAAGACTACTTATGTCAACTGAACTCTACATAAACTAATAAATATACATTTTTCGGGCCTTACATTCTCTTAAGGGGATGCAGTAGCGTCCCCCCTCCTCATTATATCTCTCTTCCAATTATATAGAAAAACGATAACTCATATAAACCTCATCTTGTACAAAATGCTTTATTATATCGAGCACTGCGCCGCTCAAATCCAAATATTACTCAAAATTATCAATATAAAAAGTTATAAGCATAAGTAAGTATGAACATAATTTTAAAGTTAACTTTTCAAGCATGAACACCTCTTACCTCTTCCAATTATTTGCAAAAACGACAAATCAAATCACTTTCATATTGTACAAGATGATACATTATATCGAGCACTACGCCGCTCAACTCTAAATATTCATTTTTATTATTAATACACCAAGATATAAGCGAAACAAAAAGCACGTCTTTAGCTACTGCATCCTCTTAATAATAGTGGCAATAGGATTGTCCTTATTTAAAATGACCCCCGTAGAATCTGTAATAAAAGTAATTTATTAAAACCTGGAATTAACCCTGTTAGCAAAGGACAATCTGACTGCACCCCACCACCAAAAATACCCAAACTGTCGACGTTTCGAGCCCGATCCGGCTCCTCTTCAGGGACTGAAATATCAACTTTGATTATCTCCTTATGTACCTGTATCCCCTCTATTTACCCCACCCTAAATTCCTCTACCCACTCAACATTCCACACCCTATACATTAAGAAACTAAAAAAGAATGCAAATAACTCAAATAAATGTTCTTTTAACCCCGATGTACTATTTGTGCTTGTTAAACTATATTGACGTTCATAAATCCCTCCATAAATTACTAAATTAGTTATAACAGGGGACAAAGGTGATCTCATCAGGCAACTATATCCTTGTTCATATAAAATATTCCAAAAGACGAATAAAGGAAAGGTAACTGTAGTTGTCTAATTTCATTTAATAAATCTAAAGGAATATTAGAAAACAAAGAAACTGCATCCAACGAGAGCATCCTATGATCATTCGTAATAACAATATGTCGCGCGTAATAATAACTTTAACCCGTTTGCAACTTTGAATTTGTTACGCAATATCTATGAGCGACCGACGGTTCGGTTCGCTCTCTTATTTGCAACGCGAATGAGAGATAGATAGATAGATAACTCTTTATTTTACTATAAAGTAAAAAATATAAAATATTCATATATGATAGCAAAAAAATAAATATACATTTGAGTATCAAAATATTTGGTATGATATAGATATCACAGTCGTTACATTAAAGCATTATAAGTGTACAGGGTGTCTGACAAGTTTCGGAACGATAACTTCTGAACTAACAATGGTAGAAAAAAACTAAGATATATAGTTGTTAGGAAGCTATCTGATGGTAACCTTGAATTTGACCTTGACCATGATCTTCAAGGTCATTTAAAGGTCAAGTAGATTTTGTTAAATGGGACTCCCTATTTTTGACCCCAGAAATCAAAAGAGTGGAAAATTTTACGTTCAAATATGGTCTTGACCATTTTTAAATTTTGATCTTGGAAGGTCATGGTCAATGTCGAACCCAGGTTCAGTGCGACTTGACTTTTAAATGACCTTGAAGGTCAATGTCAAGGTCAAATTCAAGATCATCATCAAATAGCTGGGGAAAAATCTTAACAACCGTATATCTTAGTTTTTTCTGCCATTGTTAGTTCAGAAGTTATCGTGCCGTTCCGGAACATTTCAGGCACCCTGAATATAAAAATCAATCTTTGGCATCTATCACGCCATACAAATAAAATAAATACAATACAAATAATATGCACATAAATCGGTCTAAAATCCTTGAGCAAGTAGGATACTTCCCAGTGTGTGTCGCGGAGCGACTAAGCATCCAGATCGAGGAGGTATTGGTAGACCGCCGTCTTGAATCTGCGCAAAGATGGAAGGTAGCGCAGACTATCAGGGAGAGAGTTCCAAAAGTACGCACCTTGCACTTGGAAAGATCTTATACCAGTTTCAGATCGCACATTCGGTATTGAGAATTCTTTTACAACACCCCTGCTAGTGCCCCTGGACTGATATTTATTAAAATAAGCCGCTAGAGATTTTGGTTCATTCAATCGGAGGATATTATAGCCCAGTTGCTTCCTATAGAGGGTGATGTGCTCATCCCTTCTAGCACCATAGATAAATCATAACACCCGTATTGTTCAGTCTCTATAGTCTAGTCTTCTGTTCATTAGATGTATCTAATGAATGAAAAGATATCTAATCTAATATCTAATGAAAAGACATGCAACAGAGCAGTAGTCGAGAGGGGGTAGGACTAATGATTCGACCAATCTTTTGCGTAAGTTCTCAGTGGTACACTGTCTGATAAACCGCCAACATTTATTTACTTGATTAATATGCGGTTTCCACCTTAATTTACTGTCCAACACAACGCCGAGGCTCACGACAGTGTCACTGAAGGGCACACGCGCCCCTCCACCCATCTCCACACATGGTAAATCCACTTTACTTAACTCATTAACATATTTATTTAACCCAAACATTATCACTTGGGTTTTGCCAGCATTGAGCCGTAGAGACGCATGCGCGGCCCACCGGGAAACGGATTGAGTTACATCAGATAAGTAGTCGACGCCCTCCTGAAGGCTATCCACAGGAACCTGCAGATAAACTTGAAGGTCGCATGAAGTATGTGTTTGATGATCTTAGTTTCAAAAGTCTCACGCAGGTCATTTATATAAAGACTGAAAAGCAAGGGGCCAAGGACTGAACCCTGTGGAACACCGAAATTTGTTTCGAGATATTCAGAAAAATTACCAGCTTTTGAAATAACACACTATATGCGACCTTGTAGATAGGACTTAATCCACAGCAGTGCAGCTCTTGAAAACCCCAGATCACATAGATTCCTAAGAAGTCTAGTTGGAGAAATGGTGTCAAATGCCTTGCTGAAGTCGAATAGCATCAGCAAGGTTATCATCCTTTTATCAATGCCCATGCGGATTTCATCAGTCAATTTAAGCAGGGCAGTCTGCGTACTATGGTGTTGTCGGAACCCCGCTTGCAGCGGATCGCGAATGCTATTAGATGATAGATATTCAGTTATTTGGAAGTGTGCAATCTTCTCTAGTACCTTAGAGAGAAAGCACAGCAGGGCGAAAATCCGTAAGCAGAAGATGGTGCAGTAGTTTTTTTAAGAGTAACAAGCTGTGCCCTCTTCTAGGCACCTGGGAAGACTCCCTGAGCGAAGGAGGAGTTGAAAATACGCACAAGATGTTTACCTATCATTGGAAGAGTTTTCACGATTATACTCTGTAGGATGCCATCCGCGCCCCTGGCTCTGGAGGAGAAATTCGAAACTGCTAACACTACATCATTGAAATTGATAGGCTTAAATGAAAAAAGTCCTCAGAGACAGCCAAAATTAAATTCAAAGCATCATCAATATTATCATCGAGCGCGACCAAAATAGCCGCAAAGTGAGCGTTGAGCTCATCCGTACGAAAACCATGCAACTCCTCCTTTCTCTTTGGCAATAAACCTAGGTTTCGCATCTCCTTCCACATATCCTTCTTATTATCGAGTGCGTTAAACGATCCCTATCCGAGCGCTCTTCGACCTCGCGGCGAAGAACAAGGAACTCACGAAGAAGTGTAGCATTCCCGGTCCGCTTATCCCGTCCGTGCGTTCCGTCACGTTTGTTTATGAGCTGCTGAAGCTCAGAACCAATCAAAGGATCTCTGTCCTTTCTTGGGACTACTGTTTTGAAGGGTGCCAATTCATCAATTGCTTTATTGAGATTGGAACCAAGGCATTCGAGCAGCTCATTTTGGTCACAGTCATGGTCTTGAGAATTCAACTCTACTGAGTTTATTTTGTGATAATCCCTGTAACTAAAAGCATCGCAGGGAGGAGAAGAAGAGTGCAAACCTATGGTAACAACGACAATATTGTGCTTGCTATGAAAAGTCGTCATATTGTTTCCGTAGTCGAGTACCGTATCGT
The DNA here is from genome assembly GCA_900490025.1 of Megastigmus dorsalis. NCBI lineage: Eukaryota > Metazoa > Arthropoda > Insecta > Hymenoptera > Megastigmidae > Megastigmus > Megastigmus dorsalis. Next base: position 10,302 of record UELU01107098.1, read on the forward strand.
TGTCATCCATCATCATAATATCAATCCAGGTATAAGAAGTGGAAGCGTGATGCGTCGAACCATGCTGGATGATTTTTAGCGAGAGTTCATCAGCAAGACACCGAATGAATCCCGCATCATCAGATGTCGACAAAAGATCTGCATTAAAATCACCCATAATGATTTTGTGACTATAGTCCCCACAGAGACCACGAAGTGAAGTTAAAAAGTCAGAATCATTTTGAAAAGCAAATTTAAGTGGCCTGTAGATGACACTTACAAAAACTGGAGGGGAGTCACCCTGTTGTACGGAGCACATGATGTATACAGGAATTCAAGGCCTAACTGAACTAATACTTTTTGATGTAGCATGAATTATAACTTTAAAATCAGTCCGCACATACAGGGCAACACCACCACCATTTACATTACGATCTTGACGAAGGAGAGTATAGCCATCGATCTGAATGAGATCGTCATCGACAACTGGGCCAAGCTGGGACAAGTCTCAGCAACTTCCAAAAGGTGATAGGACGGATTATCCGCAAGAAATTGACGGACTTGAACAATTTGATCTCTGAGTGAATTCACATTGAGAAAACCCGCTCTCAATCCCACTTCCCTCATCCCAACAGCGGCAGGCCGGCCTAGTCACTCAGCTGCAGCCGTCCACTCGCCAAAACAGGCCGATCGCCCCAGAGGGGGAGAGATATTAGGCGTGCTTAGCGTCCAAATAGCGCACTTACAGCGTCAGCAATCACTCCGTCTTCGGTGGCTGATCCTGAGCTCGTCGTCGCGGCCCCGTTGCTGACCGCTCTAGCTTTGCCGATCTCGGGTCCAAAGTCTTGAATCGGAAGACGCTGGAAGTCGGGCGGGTTGTCGTCTCGTGTGCGCTCTCTTGCTCTCTTGGCTGGAGCTTTATAATTCGGCTTCTCGTCCTCGCTTTGCGTCTGGATCGTCCTGCTGCAGTTTAGCCCGAATGACGATCCGGTGCAGCTTCCGACGATCTCTCAGTCCGTTGCGGATCTTAGCGCGCTGAGCTGCGCTTTTTCTCTCGCGGCGCGGAATGATTCTTGCCGCAAAGGGCCTCTTGGCTCCTTATCGGTGCTGGACGCGGGTTTGCGTCCACACCTCATGCTAACCGGCATAACAAGGAAGAGCCTCTCTTCTTTAACCGCTCTCCTTGCTCCGGTTTCTCCTTCCTTCCTTTTCGGCTTTCTTCTCGCGCTCCCTCTATCTCTAGCGCGACTATTCGATAACTCTCTTTCTGTCGCGCGAGTTTTCGCTATTTTCGGTGGTCCTCGTCTCGTTTGTTTGTATGTGTGTTACGTCTCCTGACGCTTCCTTGTTCTCGATGATGCGGAATATTTCACTCTCGCTTGTAATGCGGCGTAAATACCACTTTACAGAATTTATTGATAAAATGATTGATGAGAGCGTGAAGGAAATTTATAACAGTAGATTGGAAAAACAAGGGGAAAATCCTCCCGGATTTATTGCGATATCGTAATTTATTTATTAGTGGATGGGTACATTCAATAAATAAACACTGTGATTTTTAAACAATATTTAAATATATTTCGCGTCTGCTGGAGTCTAATACAAGAATTTGAAGTCACGCGTGCAGAGCAGTGTTCGCTTCGTGCTAGGCTGCTGCAGACTAAATAGATGGAGGAGCATCCTCCCACACGCAAAATGCATTTGACAGTGGGTTTTTCCCTTTCCTGTAAATAAGTTTAGCGTCAGAAGTGTGCGTCGAAGTATTATATTAGGTGTACAACTTTGCTTCCGCCGTTTTTCGATAGATGGCTGCAGCGATAAGTGCCGGTTGAAATAGGCAGGTCAAAAATTTCATACAGTAAGCTTGGACATCTGTCAACATAACGGTAGCAGCACATTAGTGAATTTGTGTTTGCATCAAAAGTGTATTCTCGATCGAAGATGTCAGTTTTCGAGCCAAATTCTCGTCATTTGCGGGAAGTGTTGATTTTCTGCTTTCATTTGAAGAAAACTGCGGCTGAGGCTCATCGAATGCTCTCACGTGCTTACGG
>UELU01107102.1:0-12888 GCA_900490025.1 Megastigmus dorsalis
TAATTATATTAGTTTGTTTATTATTATTATTATATTCCTTTTTTTGCAACCAAACTATATTGGAGCACTTCTTGAGGTTAAGTTTTGAAACTCTAATATATACGAGATTGCAGAAAAGGAGAGAAAATTAACTTGTCCAATATTTTTGGACTAAAATTTCTGCTAGATAACAAAACTCGTTACAAATTAAAAAATTAGCATAAATAACGCATTATTATTAGTATGTAATTATTGTTATATTTATATTGTTATTATTTTTATACATTATTATTGTATTTAATATTGTATATAAGGTTTTAAATGTTATTAAATTACTCGTTATTTAAATTGCAACTATCACGAAATCATTATTTATACGGTCAGGCATTCGTCAGGTTATGATCAGGTTAAACCTACTTCATGTTATTGATCATGGTACTGTACAGGACCTGACAGGATAAGCGTGACGTAAGTAATCAGGGCCTGCTCAGGAGTTGTGATCAGGGCCTGATTTCAATTCATGGTAGACTGATTTGATTTCTACTCGGGAATGTACAACATTTTTTTCCAAGTTTCTCACGCTCATTGATATGATTTTTTGCTATTTTTAGATATTTTTTTTTGTGATTTTCGCAAAATCTGAGGGAAATGCAGCTAAATAAATTTTAGATTCGAATTCAATGCATCAAAATACATAAAAAAGACACTTGATCAATCTCAGAAACAAATTTTCTCGTGCTCACTAATGTGATGTTTCGCTATTCTTGCAATTTACTCAAAATTTTGAGGGTGTTTCAGATTCGGATTCAGTGTATCAAAAGTATAGAATACTTTTTTTGTGTGCTGGTGTATTCATAGACCAAGGGCACCTGTATTCGGAATTTGTATAATTTAACGTATGTTTTTAATTAATACAAATTACTTACTTCTCGGTAGGTAAAATGTACAGTAGAATATTTAAAATTTTAATTAATATACGTTAAAATAGTAAAAAATTAAGCTTGTTTCATGAAATTCTACAAAAACCAAAATGATTGTATCAATTCCAATGGACCTCGGGTATGAATTAACATAAAACTCAAATTTTTTTTCAAAACTCCGGCATTTTTGTTAGATTTCAATATTTTTATATAGTTCTAGTTCATTGTAACGAAAATATTTTTTCGTTTAATAAACATATTTTTTTATATTTATTTCAGGTATTCAGTGCGAAAATCCCATATATGAAACATATATTGGTATTAGTATTCCCCATAAATGTCTTTGATGCAGAATTTTTGAAATTTGATGTAATGATTTTCTCAAATAAAGTTTCCAAATTTACTTAATTTTTAAGCTTACTGGTAAGACTCCTAAACAATAAAGCAAAAATTAGTCGCTTGTATGTACTATGTACAATGATTTCGGTACTACTAAGGTATATATATATTTTTGTGCCATTATATTATATGTGTAGAATAAAATTCTGATGTAAGCATTATCTCTCCTGATATATTTTTTACATACACATATCAGACATTGAAAAACTGAATTAGCAAACTAATATACTGTATAATTTGTTTGTAACACTTCAATCCAAAGCAATGTCACAAGTATGAGATATGTAGAAAAGTGTTCTATACATTGAGCAAGATACACAAACCAAGGATACGGAATTATAAATGAAATAGTTTAAAAACCTGTTATTATGTACATGGTAATTTATCATTTCATGCATATAAATTATAAAAAGGAATAAATAGAACTGAAACCTTTTCCATGCTTATAGCACGTCGGAAGATACAGGAAAATTTTTTACTCTAAAAAAATAGCTTTAAGTAAAAGGTGCTGCCAATTCACTGGCACTTAGCTTCCTCGAACTTAATGTTTTATTTTAATATATACTAGCAAAGAAAGCTCGCTTCGCTCGTATTTATTATATAATTTATAAATAAAGTAAGTAATTAAACTTTTTAGAAATATTTAAAAAATTATATAAGAAATATAGAAAATTTTTTTTTAAATTTCACAATTATTGTTAAAATTTAAAATATATTTTTATAATATATTTTTAAATTTTATATTAGTCTTCTACATTCAAAAATATTAATAATTTTCAATTATTAACAAAAATATAAAAAAATTTGTTTATAACATAACCAAAAATTTTTAATAAAATTTAAACATCAATTTCCATCATATCATTATTGAAATATAAATATTTGAAAAAAATTTAAATATCTTCAAAACTTATAAACCAAATGTATATAAAATATATACTGCTCTTAAGGAACAAAAATGCTATTTCTATATAAAAGTTTGAAAAGATTGTAGCAGTTTTACACCAGTTATAAAATCTGATAGAAAACCAATTTTTTTTCATAATATTGTTAATTTCTAAAAAATGTAAAATATTAATTCCTGAAAAATTAACAGATTCGTGCCAAAAATAATATATAAAATTGAGTAAAATTTCATGATGATTAATACAGAAATTCTAAAGTTATAACCATATTTTCTAAAATTACATGTTTTGAAATAACAAGAACAACGCAAGCAATTTCAAAAAATAATACTTCAAATTAAAGGTAATTTATTGCTGTTTTTAACGCATATTATAAGTTTATTAAACATTAAACTTCCCTTAACAAAAAAGTTAAAAAAATATAAATCTAAAAGTCATTTTCTGAAATAAAACAAAAGAGAATCAATGAATCCTAAAATTTATTTTTCCGTCTTCTTGCGACAAAAAACCGAGTAAAACAAATATTTATATACTTTGAAATCTGTACATACGTTCTCGAGATACACACTACACAGGTATTCATACATACACACACACACACTCACACATAGCCACGAAAAAAATTTTGTCCAAAATAATAAATTTTTGTTCCAAAAGTCTTAAATCTTTTTAAGCATTTCTGGAAAAAAATTCTAGATACAATACTTCCTCTCTGAGGAAGCGAAAGAGAGATAAAGAGAGAGAAAGATACTGCAAATGCTCTTTCAGTAAATGTAAGAGCGTTTCTGCAAGCTACGTCATAGAGTCATGAATTTACGTTTGAATTTACCTATGTGCCGGCTGAAAGTACATGATCGTTTTCAGATATCAATTACAAACTGTGATTTTTGTACCGAATGTTATTAGGTAAATAAGATATAGAAGAAGCTTCATTGTAACAGAATTGCCTTCGTAGTGGGGAGATATAGGGATGAAGTAATACCAAAAGAGTATATACTTGAAAGTCAGTAAAGTTTACACTTATATTTATATGATGATGGCAGAAAATAAATAAATTAACGCCCCTTGGGGCTCTGACCCTCCAAGTGACCGCTGACATACGTCAATCAACTGACTCCCCACTACCTGACTCGGTCGCTCGGGTCCCTGCCGCAGACAAGCTTCTTCCATGTCTTGCTTTCCTGGTCAAATTCGAGCTGTTGCGGTTGACTTTCTAATGAAACCAGCAAATTGCAATCGATATCCAGAGGCGTTTATATTGTGACTGCCAGTGCATAAACACAATTATAAACATTAATAACTCAGAGGCATATACTTGCGGAAACGTTCTTATACGTATAGAGCGCACGAGAATTTGCTTTCCCATTTTATTTCTTACTCTCTTTCTATTATAGGGCTCTGACCCGTCAAACGATGAATGACATACTTCAGCTGACCCACTCCCCACTACCCTATAGGGTATACCAAGACGCCCGGGTCCCTTCCACCGACTAGCTCCTTCAATATTTTGTTTTCCTTGTTAAATTTAAGGTTACCGGCTTGTTACGTTTAGGTATTGATACCCCCAGAGGTCGTACCAGCGAGAACCTCCTTTGATGTAATGCTTTTCTAGTGTCTTCTGATACCTTGTGACTACTCGCCGGTTAAAATAGTGCAGATTGTAAGCGATACTTACAATATATTGTCTATGGAAAGAGAGTAAGAAATAAAATAGGAAAGCAAATTCTCGTGCGCTCTATACGTATAAGAACGTTTCTGCAAGTATGTGCCTCTGTGTTATTAATGTTTATAATTGTGTTTATGTATTGGCAGTCACAATATAAACGCCCCTGGATATCGATTGCAATTTGCTGGTACTTCATTAGAAAGTCAACCGCAACATCTCGAATTTGACCAGGAAAGCAAAACATGTAAGAAGCTTGTTTGTGGCAGGGACCCGAGCGACCCAGTCAGGTAGTGCAGGGGAGTCGGTTGATTGACGTATGTCAGCGGTCACTTGGAGGGTCAGAGTCCCATAATAAAAATCGCTGCCAATTCATTGGCACTTAGCTTCCTTTCGCTTAATGTTTTGTGCCAATATACATTTATTATCTACTTTATAAATAAAGTAAGTAATTGACTATAATACATTAACCAAAATTTTTTAAACGAATATTAATTTATTAGATATTCAAGAATCATGGATATAATATAACCTAAAATTTTTAAACAAATTTCATTCACTAAATAATAAAAAAATGTAATTCAATAAATTATATTTTAAAAATATTTGAAAATACAAATTCCATCAATTCATTATTGAAATATAAATATTATTAACCAAATGCTATTTATATATAAAATTTTGAAAAGATTTGAACAGTTTCCACTTGTTATCGAATTCCATAGAAAATTGATTTTTTTCATACTATTGTTAATACTCTTTTAAACGTATATTGTAAGTTTATTAAACATTAAACTTCCCTTAATAAAAAATTTAAAAAACTTTGAAATCGGTACATGCGTTCTCGAGAAACAAAGGTATAAATACACATGCACACACAGACACGAAAAAAAATTTTTCTTAAATGTACTCAATATTTGTTCCAAAAGTCTTAAAAAATGTTATTAAGCGTTTTTGGAAAAAAAATTTTTTGTCACCGATACAAAACTTCCTTTATATGAGGAAGCAAAATTAATTAGTAAAGTATTAAAATCGAATTAATAAATATATTTAAATGTGTAACAATAATATTTGAAAGTTTTTATTAAGCGGATGTACTGTCGGATATATGGTCGTAAAGATTTTTACCTTACCGAATTTGCATTTATTTTTGGGGAAAAACTCTCTTTTACCATCTCGATAATGATGCAAACATTATGTGATTCCAGTTTCATAATATTCCATTCACAATTCACAGAGATTTTTTGTATCGAAAATTCAGGAGACGAAAATCTCTATGAATTATAAATGGTTTTATGAAATTTGAATCACATAATGTTTGCATCATTACCAAGATGCTGACAGGGAGTTTTTTCCAAAAACTATTTTTTATTTTTATTAATACCGTAAGGCAAAAATCTTTCTTGTCTTATAACACACCTCCTTAAACTATTGTTATATTGAAAAATGAAAGCACATACTTAAATCGAGTAAAACAAGTGAATTATTAAATACTACCATTTAACTAATTGATATCACCGCTTTTGATTTAAATACATACTTTCATTTTACAGTTTATTACGTATGAACTTTCCCATTTGATACGAACCATGCTGATAAGTTCCACATGAATTTTCGAATTGATCATATAAATCCACATAAAAAGGGTAAGATTTCTTTCGCGAAGTACGTATTACATTTATTTTAGAAACGTATAGACAATTACAATATGCTTAAGAGAATCTCAACCGAAAGAATTCTTTCCGTGCTTGACTGGTTTTTCTTACAGGAAATACGGCCACTATTTTAGTTACAAGAGTGGTTACAAGAATGCAAAGGAAAGTTGTGAAGAACTTTTTGTATTAAGCAGTCGATATTTATTATGTATCTATAAAAAAATATATACAACATTAAACCTACAATAAACAATCATTAGATAAAACATAGGTAGTTCAACAAAGGCGCTTTTAATACGTGAAAACCGAAAGTATATTTAATTGATAAAGTCCAGTATGAACCCAACAAACAGTTACACAAATTATTGCTGAATGATTTCTTATATAGCTTTCTATGTTCAGACAAAAGATATCTTTAGAAAATATCTTTAATAAAACTTTTGGATGTACATTCACAAATTTGTGTTTATTATGAAGATACATGGTTTATGGTTAAAATCGTGACGACTGTAGTCTCGATAATAGACTAATTTCTAATTATGTTTTCTAAGTTGTTTTACAAAATTACAATACTCGAAATTGTATATAAAATGTCAGAATAAATACATATAGAGACTGAACACATTTATAAACCTCTCATTAGACTTTTTACGTGTCTTCAGCATCGAAGAGACCTTTAAAATACTTATTACGTCACAGATAAAAAAATTACAGATGATTCAGATAGGCAGAGATGCAAATCCGATGCTTGCAAGTATTAAAACAGACGGTTAATGTTATTTTTTCAAGAATTAAAATGCTTGATAATTATTTAAAATATTTATTAATTTCAGCAAACGAATTAATGTGCAAACTAAATGGTAGCCTTGATTATTCACTATTGTTTAATATGAATTTCTTGGCTGAAACATTTGTGAGTAATAAATAAAGTACGTAACAAGTGAAATAAATCTTTCAAGGTTATATTTCCTTTTTTACATTGTTGTTCATTCACTGGTGCAGACACTTCATTATGCTTTGTCCGATTTTGCCTAAATGTATCAAAAACGACTCTCAGATAAATTGGATAATTTTGTTTTATAGTACCGATTAAAAAACGGTATAAGTCAAGCCGGTCGCACATTATTTTCCAATTTCTTTTACGTTATTTTAACAGTAGGTATCTTCTATTATTTCCAAATATTTGATGTCAAAATTTCACAGATTTATTGCTGTTTTTAATTACACCTTGTTACATTTACACTCTAAGAAGGATACCAGCGGATAATGGAATTTTTAAAACCTTGAGAGAACTTCACAAAAATTTACGATGCCGGTAACAAAATTTAATCATCATATAAGCGATGGAAACTATCTGAAAATTTACTCTGAAGCTTGGAAGAAAACGTGGAGAGTACAGCCATATGTATACATACGGCGTCTGACTTGACTTGTAACTTATCTATACTAATTTACTAGGTCTACAAGATAAACTGCTAATGTTAATTTACAAACTTCAAAGTAATTTTTCGTACGACCCCATCACTAATTAACATGATGTTACTTTGTGACATTCTTCGGTAATTTTAAGTTGTCGATTTATTTGAATATTTTATGTGATATTTACGTTTTTCTTCCACATTTTCAATTATTCTACGTTTTAGTCAATATTTTACGTTACTTATAAGTTATATTTCTCTCATTTTGACGTCGTTTTAAGATACTTTTACAGTTCATTTTAAATTTTATATTATTATATTTTCTTATTTCATGATATATATGTATGGGAGTGAAGGGGGGGGGGCACCTCTAAAAGTATGTCTTTGCTGATAGATTCTACCAAATGTGGATTGTACAAAAAGTACATTACCTAATGCATGCAGGATTTAATACATTTTTTGACAGCAGACGATTCCACAAAACTCTTTGCAATGAATTTATATGCGGAAATTCAGAGTAATATTGCAATAAGTAAATGCGAGTACATCGAACTTGCTCAAAAATTTCTGGTCACTTGCATTTTAAAATAAATAGCAATTGGTATGTCTCGATATCTGTTTTATATCAAATTTAAAGTAATATTTTTACTATACCTATAATATAATAAGCTCTAGAAGCGTTTTTGCCATGCAATTAAATAGTTATATTGTCGCTTTTGTATAAAAGGGCCACAACTCAGAGTCTGTTCCAAAAAGATAATAACTCGCCAATACCTTATTTTCGCCCGACCGGTGATTTTTGACAAGCGATATGCGCAGAATTTCTTTGAAAATGTTACATACAATCCAAATGTAATATCTTCAAAGAATTTCACATAAATCGTGTAAAAAAACACCGGCTATAAGAGAAAATGGGCGAGTTCACCTTTTTGAAAGGATTCTGAGTTGACTCTTTTTCCAAACAGTTTCTAAATTATCGTAATAATTTTAGCTTTCAATGGTTTTTCTTCTAAAAATTATATGTATACAACATTAATAATTTTAATCATACATAAAAAAAGATTATCAGCGCGGTGTGTTCCAAATTTATTTTGCATTTAATTCTGGTTTTCAAAAATAAAATATGAATGTTACTTTTACCAAGTATACCTATTATGAATAAATATCGAGATTTATTTTTGCAAAATTATATCGATGATTGCTTTGCAATCGCATAGCTATGATTATATTTACAACAAACAATGTTATTATCTCCAGTAGAAGAGACTGTACATGTAAGCGACTGCTGAAAAATCGAAGCGCTCGATTATCGTTAATTTAGAAAAACATCGAGCTAAAAACGATGGTGATTTTCTCACAAATCCATGCAAAGCCTCGGAACTCGGAAGGCGACTCGAAAGAACTGGCGCATACCGACGATGCGCAAATCTCACTACTAATTTCTCTCCTGGCGGAACCCGCGCTCACACGGACACACACACACACACACATGCACACATGCACAGTTTCATAGCCGGGGGAATGTATGTAATTTGGCTGGAGTTTGAGGGATAGGGAGTGTAGCGTGCCGGCGCGTAATGAAGATCGGATTATGAATTCGTGTCGGCGCCAGCACACGTGTGCATTCGTTGATTGCAAACTTTGATATACGTATATACGTAGATGGATACGGGGAGGGGAGGCGCGAACTGAGGCCGCGTGCAATTCCTAGATATACATCCTTCCGGCCTGCTATATACCGGTGTGCTACCTTATGCGCGCGCCGCAGCTCCGGCATATCTCGCGAGTCGCGGCTGCAGCTCAAGGATTCGCTCGTGCGGCTCATGGCTGACCTTGCCTTTTTGGTATACGTCTGTGCCGCGATGTGCACCGCCTGAGGTTCCAACTCAAATTTTAAAATGCCAAGATTTCCGATCGCGATACGCGTGCAGATTGATTTCGGAAAATATACCTCGTACCCTATCCCCGGTGTGCATCGCGTCGACGGTTCAATGCCGTAGCTATAGACGGGATTTCGCAGAGTCCGAAGTACATCGCGATTAACGTGTACACTTAGTTTTTTACTTTCTTCTGTGTTCCGTATATTGACTTATTGTACACAATCACGCAATAAACAAATTCTATAAATTATCTGGTGTGCAAATCTCGTCGATGTTTTACTTTTATCAACAGACTTCCATTTTTTACAAAGTAAAATGGTATAGTGACTATTGAACATTTATTATCTTATTTGCGAAACTTCATTAAAGACTTACTTCTGTGACCCTGTTTATCAAGTATAACTATTGAAGTTAAATTCTTTAATATTTATCAGTTTATCAAAGTCAAATTCACTCGTGAAATTCAAAAATTAAAATTTTTTTAAAAATTAATAGATTACTGCAATCGGTTCACCAACCCTCGTTCAGATTGAATTTAGATATACATTTCCGTGACTGCTTAAGTGCCAATCTTTTTTTCTCTATAGTTTATCGAATATGATTTAATCACTCATACCGCACCGAATAATATTTTTTCTTATGAACTAACCGAGAGCAATTCGGTCACTTGCGAGTTACGAAATAATGCAGAAATCTTTTAAAAATATTTTACTTCCCTGTTCCACACCCAGCAATGAAACAAGGAATTCAGGTTCAGCAGTACTAACTGAAAGATTTTAAAAATGTTTCAAAATGTATCCCTAAAATGTTTGCATAACGCGTTATTAAAATATTTTAGAAAAATAATTTTACAATGTTACAAAATCTTGCAAAATTTATATTATTTCATAATTATTTTTTAAAATATTTTGTTGCAAAATTTGCAAAACATTTTAAAATATATTACTTAAATCTTTTACTTATTATTATAAAATATTTTAAAAAGATATTTCATTAAAATATTAAAAATATTTTTGGAATTTTTCCAGAAAGATTGCACAATGCCTCATTTAAATATATTGAAATGCATTAGTAAAATCTTTTTTAGAAAACTTTTCCAAATATTTTGAATCATTTAAAAATAATATTTTAATATTTTTTTTTATAAATTTTAAATAAAGGATTTAAAAACATTTAAAAATATTTTTAGAAATATATAATATAATATTAAATAGGTACATATTTTGCATAAATGTACCAAAATATTTTTCAAATATTTTGTACGAACCACTCAAGGTAATATATTTTAAAAATGTTTTAAAATTATTTTAAAAACAATATTTTTTATAAATCATAAACTAACGTTGTAAATATATTGTATAATGATTTTAGAAATGTTTTGAATTATATAAATCTTTTAAAATGTTTCATGCTGTTATATATATATATATATAATAAATAATTGTAGTTACCAATAATGTCTACAAGATCTATAATTACCAAAAATGATTAAAATATAATAAAAATAAGTGTAATGTATCTAATACTATGAGCGCCGTTATGTAAGTTTCAAATGCGTTGCTAGAATATTGCAAAGCTCATGTCCGCAGAAAAACAACTCTGTATGAAAGTCTAGAAAAAATAGTACTAATTTAGTTGTATTAGTTTAAGTGCTTTGGATCAAAAACTTGTTAAATTATAGTTTCAACCTTATAAGAATTATAAAAAAGACTACAATTAGAACGAACTCGAGTTAGTCTAACCCAAAGATTTTAAATGTCCATATAGTCCAAGACTATAACAGGGACTGAAGTTTGAAACCTCAAGCTTATCAATCCTAACTCATGCTCCATCCTTTTCTGTTTAGAAAAGGCGCACTTCAAAATTTGTTCAGATTATGCTATTCCAGTCAATATCTTGACGAGTAGCGTATCAAGTTTTATTAACGTTTCTTTATTTCTATGTCGTCTTAAGATATTTAAACGAATAAATTTAAATGGAATTTAAAATAATTTCAAATAATTTTTAAAATAATTTCATTATTTTAAAATGCAATATTTTTACAGAATTTCTTTAGGGTTGTCCTTTTTAGAAACCTGATGATAGGCTTGCCGAAGTGACTTGAGTCCAAATAGAAATAGTTGTTACTTTACCATACAAAATTAAATAAAATAATAAACAATTACACATTCGTACAATTTACAATTTAATATTCTTTTTCCTCTGAATCGTCGCCAATACCCAATAGTAACTATATAAATTTATAATTTAATATCTTATCATTATTAATGATTACGTACAAAAAAAATTTAAAGATTTATTAACAATTCTTGTACTTACCATCTATAACAACTAGTACCATTCTTCTCTTTCAATCTTCGATTTAAAACGACACACTATGGTGAAATTTACCACTAATGTACATTGAAAGTTGGACAATATTTTAAAAATAATATAACTATTATAAACTTCAACTAGGAGTCTGCTTACAAAGAATTTCGTAACTAATTTCAGCTTCGAAAGTACAAATACATTTTTATACCGATTCATTCAATTTTAGGTGATTCCAGTAAGAAATCACTGTTTAAAACTGCCCTCGACTAAATCAATATATGTGATCATCAAACATTATATTTATTAATTTTGAAGATGTAATCAATTTTAAGATGCAGCTTGGAACGACGCGATAAAAAAGGTTAGAGTGGAGATGAGGGAATTAAAGGACAGATCGAGGAAAAAAGATGAGGAAATGGAAAAAGTGAAAAATAAAATAGCGGAGCTGGAATTGGAGCTGGAAGGGATGAAGACAAATATGGAAGAAGAAAAACAGGAAAAAATAGAAAGAGCCGAACTAGAGGAAAATAAAGAAAAAGAAAAGGAAGAGAAAGAAGAAGAAAGTAAGGAAAAGAAAGAAGAAGGAAAAATAATGGAAAAAAAGAAATCCTTCTTTTTTCTTGGGTAAAGGAGAGAAAACAAAGAGGCATATTAATTACAAAAGGAGCAAGATGCAAGGAGGTAAAGTGGAAAGAGTGGATGGAGGGAAAAATAGGGAGAAAGGAATGGAAACTGGAAATTTTACATGGAAGGAAAGACAAAGGATGGATAATATTTGAGAAAAAAAAAATAGGAATGAGTTACGGGAAAAGGAAGAAGAGATAAGAGGTGAAGGATTTTTTATAATCGATGAATATTTCAATGTGGTAGAAAGAGCAGAAAGGTTTAAATTGTTAGAGAGAGCGAGAAATATGGAAAGAAAGGCAATGGAGATGGGAATCGAGATAAAGATAGTAAAAGCAAACAAGTGGATAAACGTGGAAGGAAGGAAAATATGTATGGAACAGGGAGAACAAGTTGGAGAGGAAGAAAGAAGAAAGAAGGATGAAGATAGAAGATAAGTGAAAGAGGATGAAAATATAATAAAAGTGGGATAAAGAAATAAGACTATTGATTTACGGGTATATAGAATATAAGAAAATGTAAAAATGTATAAATCTAAAGATAAAAATAAAGATTATAATATAATATAATAATTATGTAATCAATTTTAAAATTAGTAATAGAGGTCTTGTACTTTTCATAAATATTTAAGATAAAATTAACCCATTAACGACCAAGACCCCGAATTTTCAACATATTTTTCAAGACTTTTTTTCAACTAAAAAAAAGGTTTGAAAAAATTTGCAAAACATCATATCCAACGTATTTTGAGCTGTTCTTTCGAATGGTGATACCGATTTTTTGTTAAAATACTCCTGCAAAAAAATATGGCGTGTTTTACTCGAAAAAAAGTTAAAAAATTTGGAAATTTTCAACTTTATGAATTTTTTTCATAAGGAAAATGCAATGACAATAATTCAAAATACTGCAAAAAAGTGCAATCGATGATCAAATATTACGGCAAAATCCTTTTTCATGATTCTAAAATGTTTGTAACCTCTTCAAAATAGCCATATTTCGCAAAATCCCAAAAACTCAAAATTTAATAAGCAATTTTTCAGACAACTTCTTAGAAGGCTCTTTTACAACTAAAAAGAAGGTTTTAAAAAATTTCGGAAAGATCTTATCCGGCGTATTTTGACCTGTTCTTTCG
>UELU01107104.1:1542-12195 GCA_900490025.1 Megastigmus dorsalis
GGAATAGAGGTATTGCATTATTTTTTTGGTCCGATAACATAATAAATAAACACGTTGAAAAGTTAGTAAAAATTCTGATCACCTCGGCGTTAATGGGTTAAATCTAATAACCGTTCAAAGTTTTCGGCGTAGCGCGCAGCAGTCGACGAATCGAGTTTTCCACTCCTTATAGCCACAGAAGTAGGACCTGAATATGCTACAGCTTCAGGACATCCTAAACGTTCTGGTTTTATAATTATACCTACATAAACGAAAGGTATTAATTTATGTTTTTCCGCTATTGCACAGTCATGATCTGGTAACGAAACTTTGTACTCGAGATGCATGAGTATAGGAGCCTGTTTTTGAACGGCTTTTAAACTGATCGGTACTCTAGCTTTATCATCCTGTGATAAAAAGCATATTTGATTTGGTCCGAGTAATGATGCTATGGATTCAAGATATCGGATGGAAGATACACAAAAACGGCCATCAGGGTCATCTTTGTAGCTATCATTTTGCGCTCTGCACAATCTTACAGGTGCGGTCACCACGTGTTTCTTTCCTTCATGATTAGCTGGATTTTTTGACATAAGACGTAAATATGTAGTATTTCTTGATAAATTATATCCCATTTCTGTTAGTTTAAGATGTAAATCGTCTAAAGACTTGCAAGATATTATTTCATCTGTGCGACGACGATTGTGCGCTGCTCCGCCGAAAATCGCTATGTCCGCGATAGCCTTTAAAAGCTCTGGCTGATCTGCTTCTAACCGAGGTCTTCCTACTGATTCATGAACATGTAACAAAGCTGCAACTTCTTTGTTAGTCGCGTAAATTTCAGCAATTTTTTTCTTTTTAGATTCTCTAAATTTTTTTTTATATTCGGCATTCAACTGTTTTCTTTTAAGCAATTGCTTTGCACTATTCAACTGAATTTTTGTTTTCTCGATATCTGATTTTGAGATTGTTGCAAGAATACTATCGCGCAATAAAAATTGAGCATTCAATTGACTTTCTAATGATTGAATTTTATTTTCAACTTGATCTTGAGCTGGCTTAATTAAGTTACGTTTTAAGTTTGGAGATGTCGATGGGCCAGGTGAATTGGAATTAATTGAAACTGAATTATTTTCTTTACTTGGTTCAGTTTGTATTACTGAATGAGCAGTTTCTTGTACAATATCTTTAGTCTAAAATAAAATTAGAGACATATTTTGTTTGCGAAAATAAAAATTAAATTACTTTGTTCTTTAATTAGATTAGAAACGTATTTTGTTTATGAAAATAAAAAATTAAATTACTTTTTTCTTTAGTCTAGATTTTAATTATATATCAATTATTCCGGTGTATCGTTGTTAGAAATTACTATATTTATTTTTTAAGTATATGGGTGGCTTGATATATACATGAGTATTTAATTTCTATGCATTAATATTCAAAAAATTTTGTTCTTAATTGTATTTTTATTTTTTAAACTTACCGTCACTTTTCTTAAGTATCTTAACATAGTAGCTTTTTTATTAGCATTTTTGGTAATGTATACATTCATTCGTTGCTGAATACATTTACTGAACTCTTCCTTATTATTTCCGAAAGGAAGTTTCGCTTCATTCCATTCTGCGGCAGCTTTGATTTGTGCGTTTTGTATCATAATATTTGGAAAAGCATTTTTAAATGATTTATAAAATCGTTGGTATAGATCATTCAAATCGAGAGACATAAATATTAAATGTTATTACACTATATTAGACAAAACTAAAAACTTTAAAAATTAGAATCTATAGTCACTAAAAGAAAAAAAGTTGCAGACTAATAATTATTGATGTGAACAGTCGCGATGAATAGCATCAACTAACTACCGAAGAGCGAGGAGCGAACTTCTTTACTTAATTTAAAAAAAATTGACGGTTTATTTAAGCAGAAATATCTCGAGCGCGTAAGTTCCTCGAATGGATCGAACTCGCTAATGAACGCCGCACTTTTTACTGGAAGCGCCAATGTTTACATTGAGATGACTTTGACTTTGAGTTTAGTATTTTTAAAAGCCAGTAATAATTTTACTAAGATTTAATTATTAAAATTAAAATTAACGACAAAAAATTAGTTAAAAAACTCACTTTCCAACAACTCCTGAGTCTCGTTTTATACAAGGTGTTCAAAAAGTATGGATACAGCATGATTTCCTGAAAACCATGCGTCATAGAGAAAAATATTGATGACAGCGGTTTAGGATTTTTCCCTGGCTAACTGAAGGCGACCTGGTATTTGACCTTGACCCTAAGTTCCAAGAGACCCTATATTTTTGATATTGGAAATTAATAGAGCGGAAAACTTTATATTCAGGTATGTTCTTGGCCATTTCAATAAGGTTACCTTTGAAGGTCATGGTAAAGGTCAAATAAAAGGGATAGTATAATTACTCGAAAAGTAATGATAGAAGAGAAGCAAATAACTGGTTCATTGAATTCTTCCTGAGCTATCTGACGGTGATCTTGGATTTGACCTTGACCCTGACATTCAAGGTCATTTGAAGGTCATGTCTATTTTTTAAATGAGACCCTATATTTTTGACCCCGGAAATGAATATTGTGGAAAATATTTATGTACAAGTTAATATATCAGTCGTGTACACTTACGAGTAGGCACGCGGATTCTCTTTTTTAATTTACCGCTTTCTTTGTCGACAAGATTATTATTGTCAAAATCTATCGCAAATCCAGTCTCTTTAAAGTGGAAGGCCAAGGCTGACCTCTCGGTGCCTTTAACTATATCCCTCTTATGCTCGTCTCTACGCTTCTTTAATTTTCGCTTACTACTCCCAATAGGAAGAGTCACAGTTCGTGAAATCATTTTTATAAATAATATTACATGTATCTAGAGTATTAGGATCATCTTTTCCTAATTTAATAATAATACTAAATTTATTGCACATTTTATTAATTGAGCCCACATCCTGTTTATAAAGATCTTTGTTGACTTTCGGAGTAAGATTATAGTGAAAAGGCAAAACCATTTTGCATCTAGGAAGTTCTTTTTCTAGTGTAGAAAAAAATAATACCGTAGTGAGCAGAATATTAGACAAATCTGTAAGGTCTACAGAAAAAAAATTTCTTTCTTTTTTCCAAAGAAAAAAAATAAAACAGTGTCTGTTGATACAAATGAATAAGTAATAGTTCATTTATCAGTCTTCAAGAATTTAGTGAAATATCATTTTTGTAATGAGTGTGAAAATGTATCCCCAGTAAAAGTCTTTACTAATAAAAGGTATATAAAATAAAATAAAATCAGGCGGTACAGGTGCAACTGATACGTGAAAATTGTCATCAAGTAAAATCAGAATTATTTTCAAGCCCTAGAGAAAATGAAAATAATAGGAAATCTTCATTTGATGTCAACAAAAAATTTGTCAATGCTTTTTTGAAAATTGGAACTGGATAAAGCGGCTTGTTAAATTTTTGTGCAACTTTACACTTAAACCCTATGAATAATTCTACATACTCATCACAACTGTCTAAAATTAGAGAAGTGGCTTAACATTTGGAGAAGATAGTGCTCGAAAAGAGTAAAAAAGTTGTGAAATACTTTCATATTAGTTTAAATTCAGATGAGTGTATTAATAAATGTAATAAAATCATAGATATTATAAAATAGTACATTGTTCAACATGTACGTGAAGCGGGCGATTTCCAACGAGTGTGAAGTTGGACAATAACACGAGTTGGAAATTACCTGCTCGGAAAAGTTTCATTTACTATTTTTTGAAACGAGTTGCTAGAAATTTGAACTCTCATTCGAGGAAAGTGTATGAGCAGTCGGTTAGCCCACTCGCGAAAAGAAGTAATTACTTTTTTACTTCTTGCACGATTTTAGAGGAGTGGAATAACCAGCTACTTCTCACGCACTTTCCTCGAATGAGAAGACGAGCTTCTCGTACAGTGTTTCGTTAATGAATTTATCGTTCCTTTCAAGGGTCTAGTCAATTACTCTTCTTTTCAGTCTGAACTAAATAATACAAAGTATTCTTTAATTAAAACTAAAAACACTGCGGTCATTCACAATTTCTACAATGACAAATTAAAAATTCTTATCCATGAGACTTATAAACTAAAAAAATTTTCAGACTGAAAACAAACTTAACATAGAACCAACCAACACATTTCACTGGAAAAAGAAAATGTATGGGATTATTAATTAGAGTTTAATATATATATATATTAGGGTGTCCGCTATTTCCCAAATTCCAAAAATCGATCATGCCGCCCCCTAGTCGATTACTTTTGACGAAAAAACATGTTTGAAATTTCGAATCACCCCTATAGATACGACCTTTTTTCCATTTAAATAACATGGAGTTTTACGTTTTAAATGAATCAGAATGAATCTAAAGAATCATTTACTTTGAAAAATTTAACGTAGAATCGGAATATGCATTCAGTTTTTACAAATAAATAGGTACAAAACGTCGAAAAATTGATATTTCGTTGAAAAACTCATATTTTCGCAAATTTTCCAAAATGTGTATGCCTACTGTTCTCCTGGAAACCTTCCGAGACATTTACTATATCATAATTTATGTAAAATTTATTAAAAATACCTTTAGCAAGTACAAAATAAAATATTTTGTTAAAAATTCCCTTTTTTTTACTGAAAAGCGCATTTTTAATTATATTTAAAAAAAGACTTTGCAGAAATGCGATATGAACAATTAAAAAATGAAAAAAAAAAATTTCAAACATGTTTTTTCGTCATAAGAAATCGATCTAGAGGGCGGCATGATCGATTTCTGGAATTTGGGAAATAAGGGACACCCTAATATGTATATATATATAAATTTGAAACGAAAGTACTAGAAAGAAAGGACACGCGGAAACCTCACTTTTTCGAAGAGGTAGCACGCCGATGAAAGGGCTAAGTCTCGCGTGTCATCGCGGCGAGCGTAAGCCACCTCCCCATCGCGCATAGTCGCCTGGGGTCAGTCGAGTCGCAGTCGCGAATCGACATCTCGAGGCTTCAACCACCAGTATTGGAGGGAAACTTACTAAGAATTTATGAACTGTGGATCCATTTAATCGGTAAACTTAAATGTAGTCAATTAATATAATAACTGGAAAATGTATAACGTCAAGAATATGTGTTAATTACAGTCAAAGTGGTTTTGTAATCGTTTAAAAAAAAATTGCATCTTCAATTCTATTCAAAGTAATTATAGTAGCTAATGAAACTCTAAATAAAAATTGTAAACGTTTGAATTAAAATGGTAGATCAGTAGAAATCAGTCGCTGGTCCAGTGAGAATTATAACTTCAATGTTTTGTCAGTCATAGCTCTAATTTGTAACCTGGTACCATTACAGAGGTTGGGTGGTTGAAGATTATGCCACAACATTATTAACTAATTTTTAATTTTAATTTATGTGGTGGAAATCCAGATGGCCTGAGACTGTTTAGGAACTCTTGCGGATAATGGACTACATCATCAGTGCTTACAACTGTATCCATTGTGATGAAATGTCACAAGCGTACATTGCAAATACACCGAGCGCACTATACGCCCATTCGACCGCTAGGCGGCGAAGGCGCAGAGGATACACGAAGCAGCATATACCGGCCGCTCTCCCACTGTCAGAAAAGTGTTGCGTAGGATACATATAGAACCGCGGGGCTCCGACTCGGGGGAGTTCCGCACACACTCGAGCTGATCTACTTAGACTCCGTACTGTCCGTAACACCGCCGCCAGAGGGCGTTTTGCCAGCAACATCCAGCTAGGGTGATTTCGGTCGTACACTTGTAGATAGGCGCGCTATTCACTTTTCTATATGTAATGTATTTGGTCGGGTTTTTAATTTAAGATAATTATTAATTTTCATTTGGTACGATTATTAATGTAATATAATTATTAAGTTTCGTTTGAATTTGCGAAAGAGTGACAGTGTACATAATTTTATTATTATTTTGAATAAAAATTTAAGTTAACTCTTTGTATTTACATAATCGTCCGGGAAAACTTATCTGCAGTCCTAGTATCACACGGCTGTGAGAGCTGACCCGCGCGTGGAGTACGCTGCACTAGCTGCCACCTCCAGTGCATGTCTACCTCTAACGTTACACAATCGATAGATAATCTCGGCTGTTACCCTTGACCTTTTCAAGAATAATTTCCTCTGTCGTAATATTTCTAGGTGAAATTATGGCTTTTTCATACAAGCAAAGATACGATCTATTCAATAAATCTGAAATATCAGGATGAATTTCAGAAATCAAATCATTGACTATAGTCACGAGACAGCTTCATACAAGGAATGGATGGTATGCAAGTTGATGGTGGTTCAGAAGAAGAAGTAGAAAATCTCAATGTCCACAGAGAAGATGTTACTAGCGAAAGTGAATCAGTGACGAAAGAAAGTGAAACCGACGAGAGTGAAGATGAACTGTCTTCGGACAGTGATGAGGAGTATGCTCCCGTCGGTAGAGAGAAAAGCCAAAAAAAGATCTCTCAAGATCAACTGAATGACATGTTTAGGAATGCAGGATTAGCGAAAGATGCAGCTGAATTAATGGCCTAACAATTGAAGTCTTATAACGTATTAGAAAAAGGCGTAAATGTCACGTTTTATCGAAATCGAGAAGAAGCGTTTCGAAAATACTTCACTGGCGAATCTGATCTAGTGTACTGTACGGATATACAAGGACTTATTGATGAGTTCCAACCAAATTTATACAAGCCAGAAGAATGGAGGTTATTCATCGATTCATCCAAGCGAAGCCTAAAAGCAGTTCTTCTTCACAATACGAACGTGTTTGCTCCGTTGCCATTGGCCCATTCAACTCAACTCAAAGAAGAATACTGTATCATCGAAAAGGCCTTAAAGAAAATAAAGTATAGAGAGCACGAATGGTTAATTTGCGGAGACCTGAAAATATTGTCCATGATACTAGGTCAACAATCAGGTTTTACCAAGTACCCATGCTATTTATGTATGTTTGACAGTCGAGATAGAGCAAAACACTATAATGTAAAAGTATGGCCAGCGAGGCCATCGCTTACTCCAGGTTCCAGCAATGTCATCAAGCGTCCTATTGTAGATCCTAGCAAAATTCTTTTACCTTGTAACGAGGTGTTTTGTGAGGGGCGGTGAGAGCTCTATCTATAATGCTCAGGGAGCCAGGGTTGGAGATAGAGATCGGGAAAGGTTTTTGGTAATGAGGGAAATTGACCGGGTAGACTCGGTGATTTAAGTTTAACAATGGTTGAATATTTATTCAATAAACTTAAAAACTAATACAGAGTATAACAAACAAAAAAAAATAAAAGTTCAATTAAAAGCAACAAAAAAATAATGAAAAATAAAGATGAGCTAGGTGTGGTGGTAAATTGAATTGTTCTGTAACAAAAATATGAACAAAAATGATTTAAAGTAGAGTGTACAAATTTATAGTTTACGGGGTAGAGATACGTGCGGAATTCTTTGTGAAACATATACGCGAGACCGGAGAATATATTTCCTATAGTGACGTGTGCTCACGTCCTATGAGAAACAAATCTATAACGAATTAGGTAGCATTTAATGCGTGTGCGCACGTAGTAAATACTAAACCAAATTCGTTTGTTACAATCGGATTTTTAATGGTTACAAGGAAAGCTAGTATAGTCATACATGAGCCGTGTGCGCACGACTCATATAATCCAACTGGACTTCAGATAGGGATGCAATCAGCCGTGTGCTCACGACAGACCGCTCCTTCCATCTGACATCTATGGTCTATGATACGCTAGTCTTGTAGCCGACCGTGTGCGCACGATAGGTTACAAGAGCTGGCGTGAGCTTCGCAGGGAACCGGCTCGGTTGCTGGCTCCGAGCGAACTGATTTTCGGCAACGACTGCCGTGACTTTAAGTCCGCTCTCGCATACGTAAAGTATATCTATATCTCGCTCGCGGTAGTGGGAGCGCTATACAGTAAGTATAGGCAACGTCTCCCAGTATATCTATATATACGCGGCGGGTAGTGGGGCGCGCACTCTGCTAGCGTAAAGAGAGCCCACTATGGCTATGCCTAGCAACGGTTGCTAAGGCGGTCGCCAGTGGGGATAGCGCGTATACTGGTGCGTATATTCGGTCTCACGTTATTCTATCTACTTATAATCTTAATAAATTCTTACTAATTCCAAATCGTTTTAAAACTGCAATGAATGCAATTGCATCGTTGCAACCTCCTCTGCATATCAAATTAGGATTGATGAGACAATTTGTTAAAGATCTCGATAAAGAAGGACGCTGCTTCAAGTACTTAGAAAGCGTTTTTAAGAATGTAACTTTGGTTAAATTGAAGGAAGGTATCTTTGATGGACCCCAAATTCGCAAAATGTTCAGGGACGAAGAGTTTGTCAAAAGTATGAATGATACCGAGAAGGTAGCCTAGTTGAGCTTCAGAGATGTCGCTACAAAATTTCTAAGTAATAATAAAGATAAAAACTATAAGAACATCGTGTAAACTGTGGTAGAAAATTTTAGGTTGCTTAATGATTTTGAAACTCCACTTTCTCGATTCGCACATTGATGAATTTCCACCGAACCGTGGGGATTTCAGTGAAGAGCAAGGTGAAAGATTTAATCAGGACATGAAAGAATTTGAGCGTAGGTAGCAAGGAAACTGGGGCGTGTACATGATGGCGGACTATTTCTGGATGCTAAAAAGAGATGCACAATCTAATAACAAAAAGCGACGTAGAAATGCTTTACATAGGTCGTTCGATGATAAACATGTACGCAAGCGTAAACCAATTTAGTTCTCATGCATGAGATTTTTCAGAAGTTTTTTGAGGTTATCTCTGAAATCCATAGGTTAAACCTCTTTTTTCATAGCAAATTCGGATTCAGCAGGCCAAAATACATAGAAACAAAGTATTTTTGATGTGAAGCAAATAATTTTTTTGTTCTTCTCAAGCTCTTACTACCGACACGACGTTTTCGACAGTTTTTTGAGGTTATTTCAAAAATTTGCCCCGGAACCCCTATTTTTTTGACGAATTCGGATTAAGCGGGAAAAAATACGTAAGAAAAAGTTAGTCTCTATCCCAGAACCACATACTTTCTTTTTGTGGGCCTGTGTTATCATTCTTTAACAGGCATAGTGCATTACATGCGCCTTTGAAAATAGACTGAACGATGAAATGTATTTCTATATATACCGTAGCGCTAAGTGTATATCTGTATAGACCGCTACACGGTAGTGCCTTATATTTTCGTCTTCGCAAAAAGTGTGAAAATATTTTGTGAACCGATTTTCTCCATGAATTTTTGACGGATCCGGCCAAAACTCCTGGGATTAACTTATTATATTGTAGAATAGATATGTTCCTATTTTGGGCCATACTCTTCGAAAGATTTCGAAATGGCACATCCTTTAAAAATTGCAAAAAACTATTTTTTAACTATAACTTGAAAAAATTTTTTTTCGTGAAGTATAAATAGACGAAGTGCAAGAACTAAAAAAAAATTGATGTTTTTTTATTAAACACTTTTCTTTAAAATCATTTCCTTCCAAGATAACAGTAAAACGGTGAAAAATTAAAAAAAAAACTTTTTGACCTTAACATCGAAAATATTTATTTTTCCTTAAAGTGTTAAATGTAAAAGTTGTAGAACACAAAAAAGTAAAACTTTTCTCTATTTAACATTTTTTTCTTGGAGCGATTCATTTCAAGATAACAATAAAAAAACGGTCAAAAACGCTTAAATTGACTCAAAGTGATTCCTTTAGTGCTTTAAGGCAGGTTTGCGGTGGATTTGCCCTATTTATTCAATAATTTTTATTTCATACCAAAAATAATCTTTATTGTTCAAACTTTTTACATATTAAAATACACATTTTGAAGAAATAAAAAAAATTTTGTTTTTTTACGGATTTTTCTTGACAAAATGGCCGCCTCAAAATTGTTCTTTTGTTTGACTGTCGACACGATATCTCACCAACGGATCATCTGAAATAAAAAAACTAAATAGATTCTTAAAACTTATAGTTGTGGCTATTGCATAGTCTAGGATATTTCATTTTTACCGAAAAAAAAACAAAATGTCGGACTTTTGAATTTTTTGGCTCTATTTTTGCCACATAAATTGTTTATAACTTTTTGAAAAATTTATTGATAGTTATAATCCTAGATCATACAAAAAGAACATATATCAGGAGTAAGCTGTTCAAATTTCAACTGAATCGGTGCAATAGTTTTTTTTAAATCGTGTCGATAGAGTTGAAAAGCGTTGTTTCGAAAAAAACGCGTTCAAAGTTTTCTTTTATGAAAATTTGAGGAAAAAGGGTCTTACACTCAATCAGCGATGCCAGCTCCATATACAATACCTTCAGCTTCCTCGTACGCATCATTTTCTCAAAAATGATTTTTCCAAAAAAATCCACTTCAAACCTGCCTTAACATAAAGAATATTAATTTCTTATAAAAGCCTTATATGAGGCGTTTCACGTCAACTCTCCAAGCGCGGTGCGGAAGCGCTCAATCGTGCTGTTTTCAGCTCATGTTTAAAGGGCTAAAATGCACCTAGAAATTATCATAACGAAGTGATTTCGAAGTATTTTTTCCTCAACTTTCCGATGGTCTTATCAGATTTGTAAAATTTACCTAATTTGACCTTGAAAAAATATAAAACGTGCTATATC
>UELU01107112.1:0-24314 GCA_900490025.1 Megastigmus dorsalis
CACACACACACACACACATATATATATATATATGCATTACACATACCGTAAGCATAAACGCTGCTAACACTTACTGTACGTACAGTCGTAACGTATGTGCGCGAACGGAAAAAACAAAGGGAGAATCGTGCGTAAGTACATAAGACGAGCAGAAGCTGTCCCACCTCCGCGCGCTTGAGTCTTGTTTTTAAAATGTACACACACACACACACACACACATACATATATATATATATGTGGTACTAGCTTACTTGGTTGCTAGTGCTGTGTGGGCCTATATATATGTACACGTTGGTATCGGTATATAACGCGCGGTATTTCAATTTGAAAGAAGTGTGTGTATGCGCGCAGGGTTTTGGGCCGTCCTCCTCTTACATACACCTACTTATAGGAGGACCCTATATATACTATAAACTCAAGCGAGCTTAGCTCCTGCAACAGCTGCGGCGCTCCGTTTTATAAGATAGGGAATCGTTTCTTTCAGCGAATTTTATATTGTTTAGCATATGAATGCGCTGCTGCTGGCCTGCTCCGTTCTTTCAAATTCTTATTTGCCCTTTACTGCGTTGCCTCCTTTTTTTCTCTATATATATGTATAAAAATTTACTGCTATACACGCTACTTGGAATTGTTTGTTATTATATGCGAAAACTCGTGAAAAACGATGTTGCTACAGTCTTGCTGAATTCCGCCTTTTTATACAATTTATTTACTTCGAAATACTTTGCTCGTATAAAAATTCAAAAACAAGTAAAAGATAATTACTTGTGTAATATTCGAGGTCATATATATATTTATAAAACAAGTCAATTACAAGTATTTCTTAAAAACTAAGTACTTATTTAAGTGAGTTTTCGCTATTCTACTTAAATCAATAAAATGACAGCGTATATGAGACGCGCGCGTACCGAACGTGAAATTGATTTTCTCGAATAGAAATCAAAATTGTTGAACTTCAGTGTACACAATAATAGACAAAGAAAAGGTGGTCGCGCACACATTTCCCCTCCTCGCTTAAATTTCTTGTTCCGACATTCTTTTACAATCACATCTGCCGTAAGCTAACCCTTCAGCAGTAAGTATAATGTCTTATTGTGAGGAATTCAATGAAGTTCGCGAGGTCTGGCAAATAGTATAGAGAAAGAGAAACGGCAAGTACATGTTCCTTATACCCACGGGATTTTCGTTCCAGCTTCATCTGCCACGTGGTTTTCAAATCCTGTTTATCTCGTCTTAGATTCTGTTGATGAAAGTTGGAAAAATTTTCGTGTAGTCTTATAACTTTTGTGCTATAAAATTACAGTATAGAAATTCAAATTTCCAATAATATTTTGCGTAAAATATAAGTTTAGCTTATGTTTTATAGTCCGTTAAATTTTTCGTTTTATATTTTTTTACAAGTAAAAATTTCTGTTTACGAAAGAGCAATTCGACGTATGAAATTTAATTAAAAAAGAAATTCTAATTTACATATTTTCAAATATATATTATGATTTTCCATTCAGTGTCGTAGATACTATAGATATGGAATTCATTAATTCTCAAAATTTCGCCATTTCATAAGATTTGATACATTCTAGTAGATATTGTTTCACTAATTATATAATATAATTATCGATTCCATTTCTTTATTTCAACTGACTTGGGTACTTATTCGAAGCATTCTGCATCGAGGCTGCTGACGAAAAGTAGTCAATAAACCATTGAATTCGAATGACGAAATGCAATACGGAGTCGCGCGATACATTTCCTATATGCTTTGTTTCCAGCTTTCAGCTTGCACACTTGTTGAGATTTACTCTGTCCAGCCCCTGCGCTCGTAACGCGCAGGCTTGGGAAAGCCTCAGAAAAAGCCCATAATAAAAACACTCCGTCAGTCATCCGAAAACAAAGAAGCCCGTCCATATATATATGCATACATTTCACGCACCATGCGAAATATCGATCGCGACCCTCGGGAGCGCGGAGAAAGAGAGAGAGGAGAGAAAGAGAGAGAACGAGCTGCGAAAATTAAGGGCAGCGTTTCCTACCCCTCGCCAAACCATATGCCTGCAGCAGCGTACATGTATATAGAGGTATATAGGTGTGTGAACGAGTGCGCGAGAAAGAGAAAGAGAGAGAAAGAGGGAGGAGGGATAAAAGAAACGAAACGAGGAAAAATAAAGCGCACGGGGCCTTATCGGGGTGCACCAGGTGCGCGTCCGCGATATATACCTACACGTATAGGTATTATATATATATATAGGTAGCTGAGCTGACGCGCGGCTTCCAATAGGACCGTGGGACCCTTGTGCAGGAAAGGTAACTCGCGGCCCGGGAACGGCCAGCCATCGGCCAGCCATCGGCTCTCTCTCTCTACTACTACTACTACCCATGCACTTTGCTGCTGCTCCTGCTCCTGTACGCAGCTCGTATAGGTACGCACACTGATAATCATGTACCAGCAGCAGATGCAGCGAGCCTATATAGGCATATAAAAGTATGTGCGCGCGCCGGCGCATTTACGTGGGTACGAGTGCAGATGAATGGAAAACAGGATTAATTTTTTCCACTGGAGCTCTTTTTTTTTACGCGTGTTTCTGCGCGCACGTATACACACCCGTACATACGCATACTCGTTTTATTGCGCATTGCCAACGCAGTCGATCGAGTGCATATTATATAACGTATATATCGTACAAGCTACAACTCGTCCCTCCCCTTTCTTCCCTTCTTTCTTTCTTTCTTGTTCGCGCATATCCCTCCGGATTCTTTGATCAAGTTACTCGCGCTCACTCTCTCTCTCTCTCTGTCTCTCCCTCTTTTTCTGAATCCTTCCCTTGTCGTCCTAGCCAGCTCCCTTCGGATTCTTGCTCTCGCGCGCGCGCGTTGTTCCACATATATCTCGGGAGAATTAAAATGGTTGACCCAAGTGTTATGCGGCGCGAGCACAAAGACATCGGGGAGATCCCGACCGAGCCCCGGGGAGACAAAGGATGTATACCGTGTGTATCATGTGTACCGGAGTCTCGTGAACCATTCCTTGTCTCTCTTTCCTATCCTCATGCTATACGCGCTCCGCACCTTGATCTCGTTCTATTGAATCCTGTCGGTCGTTCCTATGTGACTCCTCTCTTTTTTCGGGGGGCGAGAGAGCATACATATATGTGGAACCCGCGATTGTATACAGCTTCATGCGCGTTTTTTCGCTCCAAGTGAACGACGCATAGGTATAGACGTAAGAATTTGGTTCGCTTTGCTTTTGCTCTATGGTAAGTATAGTGGAATTACCTCATTGCGTTTTTCCCTTTTTTTCATATCAAATTTCTTTAATCTTCTGTTCTCGGAATGTGAGGTACACTAGTCGCGAATCGAAAATCAGTTCTATTCGTCAAGTCCTAATTTGGCAATTAATGGATAACGGCTGTAAGCACAATAGTGAAATGCCACAGTGTTGCAGGCGAAAGTTTGATTTCTTTACATAAATCCTCAAGTATAAGAGGCAGGTTCGCATGATACCAAACCTCATTTAAACGATTCACATGCAACGTAATACCGTTAACTGGCCTTAAGTACTTGTCCCATACTTCAATTTCTGAACTCTAATATATCCCAACCGATTCTCGCATATTCTTGCTAAAAAAATAAATCATTCATATTAAGTCCCAAAGTGCAACAACTGTCGGCAAAAGTATATAAATTGGACAAAACAAAAAAAAACGGACGCTGAAATTCATCAACGACACCCTAAAATGCCAGTAGTACCACGATTGACCCAGTTATAGCCATGCTCCCAAAAAGAGAAAGATAAAGATAAAGAGAGAGAGAGAGAGAGAGAGAGAGAGAGAGAGAGAGAGAGTGGGAAATAAAGGCGCTAATAAAACCTGCACTGCTAGCTATACAGAAGGACGCGCAACACATCGTTCCCCACGTGTGCTATGCTGCGCGTGCAGCAACGAAAAATCCAAGCTCTCCGCGCGCCCTTTTCTCTCCCTCCCCAAAGGAGCTCTCTCCCGATTCACACATGTGCGCGCGTCCGCACCCGAATAAAGAGATTTTCCCCCGCTATACCGGGGCAAGGGGGGGGGGGGGGCACACAAAAGACACCAAACTATATAACCCACCCCACTAGTTTCCAATATCGTCCGTCTCTCTCTACTCCACGTGCCGGTCGCGACATGCGCGGCGCGGCGGCACACACACGTATAACCGTTTCTCGTACGGCGGTTTCGTCCTGTACGGCTATTACGACTGCGCACAGAACTATGCACGGAAGGGACGCGCGTACATATACGTACATATAGGCGCAACAGAAAGAGAGAAAAAAAAAGCACGGGCGAATGGATGGAGATCAACCCCCTTTTTTCCCTACACGCATATATATACACGAGAGGCGAGGCTCTAAGTGTATGCGCATGCATAGAAAGGCAAAAAAAAAAAAAGAGAGAGAGAGAGGAACGAAGCCACCATCTATATATATATATATATACCCGGTGTATTTCTCTTTGTTGTTGCGCTGCGATATAAACTCGTCTGTATATATACGAGGTGTATGCAGCAGCGTGCAGTTATAGTGCGGCGCGCACGGCCGCGAAGCGCCAGCAGAAGGAAAAACGTGGGACTTTTATGGTTTAAGCCTCTCATCTTATTATACCCCGCCCTACCCCCGATTTCCCCCTTCTTTTTTTTTTGTTCTATCCACTTTTCGTTGGCCCTTTTGTTACAAGCCCGAAAATGTACATACAATGTTTCCAGTTCTGCAATAACTTCATGTATCGCGAGAGAATGCGCGCGCGAGTTTACGACCCTTTATAGGTCTGTATCTCTATATATATATATATTTGCAAGAGGAGCTCCGCGTTGCAAATCCTTCCCCCTCACCCATGGGGGAAAGAGCGAGATGCGGAGAACGCAGAGAGAGAGAGAGAGCGTGGGATTACGCAAGGATGCGTAATCGCGATTGAATAAAAACGCCCGGCGAATCCCTGCGGGTTTCTGGGTCGAGCAGCTCTCGCGCCTGTTTTCATTCTGGGTCATGTATGTCGCGCGCATATATATATATATATACATATATATACACTCAACGTATGCGCGCATGGATTCTTGTGTTGCAGCGCTGTTCTGCTTTCGAGTTGTGTAAGTATATATACGAACACTTTTTTGATCATCTTCAACGCTAAACGTTGACATTAAAATTACTGGTGTGGTCAAGTGTTAAAGGATGCACGAACGTTTTTGTAATTAAATAAAAAAAGTACAAGTCTTACTTCATTTTAGAACAAATCAAAATTTACGCCTACTTTTTATATGTATATAGAAGTTAAAAATATTTAACGACAGTGTGAATTAAATCGACGCGACGCGACGTCCTGCGATACTCGACATTATCTACTTCCATACGAAGCAAATGCCCTTTTTATTTAATCGCTCCACGATTTCATCGTTTAAGGTTATTCATTTTTTTTATTAATTCTTGCAATAAATGACTAAGTTTCATTTTATACTTCTTTAGTCTTTTTTAGGTGTCTATTTTGAGGAGTTCATTTTTATTGCAGCATAATATATTGAATAAGCCAGCATATTTTTCATGATATTATTCAAATAATATAATCTTGTGTAGTTTTGTGAAAATGAAAGACAATCAATGAAACGAATTTTGTGCTTTTGCTGTATCTTTCTTAAGGGGATGCAGTAGCGTCCCCTCTCCTCAGTATTCCTCTCTTCCAATTATATAGAAAAACGATAACTCATATAGACCTCATCTTGTACAAAATGCTTTATTATATCGAGCACGACGCCGCTCAAGTCCAAATATTACTCAAAATTATCAATATAAAAAGTCATAAGCATAAGTAAGTATGAATATAATTTTAAGGTTAACTTTTCAAGCATAAACACCTCTTACGTCTTCCAATTATTTGCAAAAATGACAAATCAAATCACTTTCATATTGTACAAGATGATACATTATATCGAGCACTACGCCGCTCAAATCTAAATATTCATTTTTATTATTGATACATCAAGATATAAGCGAAACAAAAAGCACGGTTTTAGCTACTGCAATCTCTTAATGCATCGAAAATAAAATACGATCTCATATTAATTAGTTACATATATGATAGATTAGTAACGATAAATGCGAAGGATTTTTATAGTTAATAAAAAAATTAAAATAAATTAAAAATTTCAAGACGCTACTTTCTCAAGTGCATTTTAAAAACGAATGCCTTGCGTCAAATCCTATATATATAAGGAGAAAGCTGATCGAGTATATTTTTTGACATTTACAGATTCGTATTTTTATCTTTCAAATTTTTAAATTTTGACCTTTTGCAAGTGGAGCCAAATCCTATGCACTGAAGAGAAATTAAAGTGAAATATTGAAAATTGAACGAATATGTTCGAAAAAATAAAAGCCGCTATGTTTTATTACTTTCATCAAGGATGAATTGATTGTTTTGAAAAAACAAAATTGCATTTCAATAATTAAATATTAATTAAGGTGAACAATCGATTCTCAATAAAGAATTCAATTAAGAACTTCCGATAAATTCCAATAACTTTGTTATTGCTATCACAAACAAAGGGACGCAATAGCAATCTTTTGTTTGATCTATGAATTCATTTTCACCGTTGTACACTCTGCTTTGTCAAATAAAATAGTTTTTTCTAAAAGAAAAATTCAATTATTGTGAAATTTCGCTACTAACACCTTTTTAAACATGTAATTTTTTCGTCGAGGAATTAAAAAATTTTAAAGCTACGTATGCACTTTTTATCTCATTACTATAGGTGGATGATTTATAAAAATAATTACATTATGCTAAGGGCACTTTAAACTTTTTACACTTACAAAGGTGCCAACTGCTAACCCTCTATATTTCATTAAAATAAAAAATTCTACTTTATTCAGCTAAAGAGATTTATTGCAGCTCGATTATAGTTCTAAAGAGTAACCTACTACATTTCTACGAAGTAGAAACTGGACTGGTCTAAAACCATATTCTTTTATAAAGATTACAAATTTCTACTTTACACGAGTATTAAAAAATGGATTTGTCATTCACCGTTAGTTTCTTCTGTTAATAATGAATGCACGGTGAATTTCATTTGTCTAGATTCTTATTAATTAAGAATAAAACATTAGTTAAATAATCGGCTCATTTACTGCCTTAGGAGTAAAATGGCTTTTGTTACTACCATAAAGTAAAAATTTTATTGACTATACTTTTGTACTTTTTTTATTCCAGAGTGAACGTTATTAAATCCGCGAAAATGTTTTATTAATGAAATGTAATAATTTTGTTACACAACTGAAAATCCAGGCCATAAATTGTGGACAAAGTCAAAAAACTTCTACTAAAAATATTTTGGCTCTACATTATATAATAATTTTATACAGATCCTGTATCTCACAATTTGACATTCTATAAAATTGAATAAATAATTAAGTTTATAATTATATAAAAATTTATTAATTTTATGTCTTTTCAAAAATATAATACTTACGTATAATAATTTATTATTTATGAGCTAAAAGATTATTTGACTTACAAAATAAAATTATGGAAATCACTGTTATATTGTTTTAATTGTTAATTGCCAGAAATATTTTCTGTATCACAATACTTGTTGAAAATTTTACATACAGCTCAGTATGCATATATGGAATAAAATGACAGTATTATAAATAATTTGAAAGTAATCTACTCAAGTTGTAACCAGTTTCTTATTTTGCTTAGGAGTACCTAAGGTGGCTTTAGCGCATAGGGCCGAAAATTATGAGTGCTTCAGGGGCTTCAAACATTTTAATTTATTTTTGACATACAAATAGCTTGAAAAGATTTTTGAAGATTTTTTTAACTTGAACATAAAATAATTATAGTTTAAAGTAAAAGTTTAAGCATGCGACAACCTTACATACAAAATAAAACATATAATAGATGTTTTATAACCTTATTTTGACACATAATATTCAATAACTTTTTAAAACAGACGTTAACGTACAGTTTTTTTACACATTCTTATACGTGTGAAAAGTTGAAATAATGCATTTAAAACGACCTATCTCCATAGTAACCCATATTAAATTTTTTCTCTCAAAATTTAAGTCGTTACCCACCCCCGGGGCCCTCCCTCTTTTCAAATTTTACACACGCGCAGTTACATATGATAGCTATATTATTATGATTTTTTTCAATGGATTTTTTAATTTTTCTAATAAGTTTCTGAAGCCACATTTAATCTTGTAAAAGAAATTGATCAAGAATGCAATATTTAAAAGAAAATATAAAAATACATTCGGAATAAATGAAATTATAATGGCGATTTCCTCTTTTAAAATTTGAAGAGCTCGGGTTGTTATTCGCTTTGACATAGTATATAAAAACGCTCCAGAATGAAAGAGAACACGACCGAGTATTTACAAGAAAAAAAAAAGAGAACGAGTTTCCAGAAAACGCAAAACATCAGTTCCGCTTTCAGGAGTCCTTTCAAGTATTATTCCTCCATACGTAAAGTTCTCGGGGGTAAAGAGAAAGAGAAAAAGGATGGTAACAAAAAAAAAAAAAGAAAGAAAAGAGTGGAGCGGAGAGAAAAAAAATAAACGAGAGCGATCTCTGGGTCTACTGGTACAAAGAAAGCGAGAGCGCGTTCCCTCCCCGTCGTTCCCACGACGCCGGAAATCTCGTTCTTTCGCGCGCGCAGCAGCTCAAGTTGAATCTGACGGTCAGAGACAGTCAGCATCTCCATAATAATGAAAGAAAGCATTTTGCTTGAGGGGGATGGGAATCTTGTCAACAGACGATATCTTTACCTACCCAACAGCACCTCTGCTTTCTTAGGCTAATTAAATATTAATTTATTTTGTGATCTCCATTGTGTTTGAGACAGATGTTCAAGGCTTTTTGTTTCCGGAGCGAGTTTTTGAAACAAGATTTTCAGGGGGATGTGAAAGTTCGCGCTTCTATTATCACACCAATCAGTAAAAGATTTATTAACTATATATACATTACATAACAGCCTTGTGGTCTATTTAGTTTCAGACAAGTACAAGACTGAACTTCTTGAATCAATACCAAATTAAATTTGTATTATTGCGTAACGAATATCTGATCACATAAATTCCCAAGCTTATCCGTTGCATGTATAACATGATTTTTTGTTATTAGACTTTTGAATAAATAAGTGAGAAATGATTTTAATAGAATAATTTTTCGATTTTATTTTATAAAAAGTCATGTTTTTATAAGAAAACTATTTAGATAAATGTTACAGCTAGGTAATTTTATTTATATAAAAAGAAAACTGATTTTCTTTGATTTTAAACATTTGCTCTCAAATTCGCATCATCTTAAAAAAATACCTATGTTGCAATTTACCATTCTAAATTATTTAAGCATTACAGAAATAATATAGTCTCATAAAACTTAGCATCAATTTATTTTTAAATATAAGCATCTTGTAAATCACTTTGCCTTAAAAGCTGTGAAGCTTTTTTCACTAATTCTTAATATAATAAAAAATAACTCAATGCTTAAACAAACCTATATTACATTAATCTAAAACTCTTACACAATACATTTTTTAATTCGACAAGGTAAGCAAAAATGGTATGCACCACCAACAAATATGTTTCAAGATTTTGTAGTACAACTATTTGTTGACGGTCACATACGCGGTCGGCCTGAAACTCGATTTGACTGTGGCGCGCTCAAGAGTCACGCAAGCCAACACGTGGTCGCGTTTTTTAAAAGTCTAGAAAAAGTCTAGAAATGTAAGTACACGAGAGCCCCGCCAAAGCGTTATTCACATTTGAGCGTAGCAACAGCAGTATGACAGCAGCAAATCGTTGATTTATACAGAGTAACTTGGGCAGGCCGGGACGAGTGCAATTTGATGTCTAATACACAAATAGTGCCTTCGTCCTTGCCTGTCCAAGTCCCCGTCTTTCTTCTTATCTTCGTCGATGAATCTATGAAGCAAAGAAATTTCTTCTTTAAGGCGATCTAGAAACCGAGAAATTAGCGTGATGATAATAGTGCATTCTGATAGGCCGGGACAAGTGCAATATTGAGGAGGAAAGCCTATACGAAACATTGCCACCGATCTCGACCTATCTTTCGTGCAACAAAAGCGTGGATCATGCTGTATATCTCTTCCTTCTTCGCTATATCCAATCGGCGGTATAATACTCGTTACCTCCTTCACCTTGGGCATCTGCTTTCGACTGACTCGCGTATAGCAGCGCGAGCACTATCAGGCTGTTGTCTCTCTCCCTTTCCATCGGCAAATTCGTCTGCCGCGAGACGGGAATCGACCGCAAGCACGCACTCGTCTTCCCGCCTTTTTTTTTCTTCTCTTGAATATGATACACAAACCGCCAAAGATATTGTACGAGTTTCTCTCATTGTTGTTGTTGTGTGTTTATTTGCTTCGACGACATCGATATTCCTTAGTTATCTGAATGAATAAATAAAATTTATTAGCGAGCAATATTAATTTTGAAATACGTCATTAACAGTACAAGAGTGTGTAATATATGTAAGTAAGCTGCAATTGTCAACGAATGGACTGCGTTCAATTTCAACGACCACGTGTGGCGTGTAGGAGAGCGAAACGAGAGGCAAGAGATACAAACGATAAAAAAAGAATAACGTCTGTGTGTACGTACGGAGTGTAGCATGCATAAAAGAGTGGGAAAGCAAATGGAAGAAATGGAGAGCGGCGTACGAGAAAGAGACAGAGCAGAGCAAAAAAAGAACACAGGGCAGACAGAGACGAATAAGAGCAAAAAAGAAAAGAGAGAGAAAAGAGAAGGTTGAATTAAGAGATAAATGGATAACTTTATTTAAGTCCGAGGCAACTGTATGCCGTAAGGTTCTTTCTCTCTCTCCCTCTTTACTCTCAGCTGCTGACCGTGCGACCAAATTATTTGCAACTGCGCTAACTTGACCAATTTCCAGATCCATTCCGGAATCGAAATTTATTCAATTAAAAGAAAAACCACCGAACGCATTCCTGCTGGGCCGTTAGACGCTTGATTCGTATCTAAAACAAATAACCGCGATAAGGAAAATGGGGGACGAGTTAAGAAGGAACTTTTGGAGGGATAAAATAATCAATTGCAAGAGAAAAGGTTGCAAGAATCAAGCGAGCGAGAGAGAGAGAGAGAAGCCCTCAGGCATGGGAGCGCACACGGCGGCTATACACACGAGGCGCGCGAGCACGCACAAAGGAAAAAAAAGATATGCCGCGCGCGCCGCGGACCCTAAATCCCCGGCAGAGGTTTTCGTTTCTCGTGTGTCCTCTCTCTCTCTCTCTCTCACTCTCAAGCGCGATGTGATGGCCTTGAACGAGTCAGCCTCTAAATCGTAGTTGAGGCAATGGCGGCTCTCCTCTCTTTCTCTTTCTCGTCTCTCTTATACGCCGAATCACAAATCATACCGCTCGCGCGGCTTCGTGTATGTGTACGCTATACACGAACGTGAACACACGCGTGAGTTCTCCTCGTGGAGCCGGGCGAGGACCGCGGGGCCTATCATTTGCTCCGCGCGCCGCTGCTTTCAACGAGAGAGAAAACTACGCGCGCGCGCGAACAACACCGGCTCTCTCGGATAGACTGTCCGCAAGTAGTTTGCTTTATTTTGTTTTGGGAGGGAGACGAAGGCGGCGAGAGAATTTCTGAAACAAAAGCCACGCGTTCCCAGAATTCGCGCGATACTTTTTTTTTTCTTCTAGGAACGAAAGAAAGGTGCCAAGAGCTTTTCGAATCTTTCCGTAGGTTAAATTAAAGGCGAACACATTCACCAAGGGCTAGCTTTATACGTACTCTGTTCCGGTCATGCCCTGAATTAACTTCGTTTGGATTACGTTATATGTCCGTTTAATGTTGCAAAGAAAAGTCAATCGATTTTATTACCGCGCACCAATTGTTGCTCTTGTAAAGTTGATTTAGAAAAATTACTCCGCAGGAAAGTGTGCACTTATATACGGACCCAAAGCAGAACGAATCTATCCACGTGACCGGCAAGTGTCTAGGTACAGCGAAAGATCGCGCAACACAAAGAGAACGCATGGCACAAATATTTTAGAAACTAAAATGAATACCGTCGAAGCAAAACAATGATTTTCGAAAGATGTTGGCACAAAAATTCAGTAAGTATAGAGAAAAGGAAGAATGTATAAAGGGAGTGCGCGAGCGCGACCGACCGAAAACACATCACACGCAAGTTTTGAAGTCCCGAGACCGTCACTGGCGAAGACGCGCCCGAAAACTGTGCTAAGAAGCGCACTACTCGCTCCCTTTATCCCCGCTCCGCTCCGCGTTCTCGCCGATTACTCATCCAACCGCTCTTTCTCTTTCTCTCTTTCTCTCTCTCTCTCTCTCTCTCTCTCTCTCGCTCACTCCCAAAAACGCTACTATAGCGAATCACGCTGGTAAATAGTCAGCGCGCACTTTTCCCCCTCGCCCTATTGCCCGTCCCTCTCCCACTCTCTTATTTTCCCCTATAACGCAACAGTAAGTGCGACCCCTTTTCTCTCTGCGTTAGGGGCGATCGAAACGTGACGCACGCGTCCTTGTCTATGTGTAGCTACTGCGTTGTCGACTAAATTCTCCTTCCATTTCTTTTTTCGAGTTTCCTCCCCTTCCAGAGAGAGAGAGAGAGAGAGAGAGGGAGAGGGGGAGAGAGATGGGAGAAGGGATGCGAGTTCTAAGGGGATGATACGTAACTGTGCCGTGATCACGTTATTAGCCGGGCATCGGATAATCGTTCGGTCTCGGGTTCCTTTTTTCTCTCTTCCTTTATGTTTGGGTGGACGGGGGTGTTTCTCTCTCTTGCTCCCGTATTTCTTTGTTACCGGCCGGTAGGCACAGAGACCCGAGCAACTGTATTGTTTTTGTATCGAGTGTTTTTACGGGTGAGATCGACCGTGAGTTTAAATGCAGAGGTCGAAGGCGTTTTGATCAAGTTAAATGCTGCAGCGAGTACCAGTGGTTTTATTTTATATAATCCGTAAGTGATTCATTGCTTTGGCTTCGCGCGGGCGCCTTCATCGGTTGACCGTCTTGAAACAGATGGCGTATTCACATTATAATCTCTAGCTGCCGATCTGTATACAAATAAGCAATGTGTAACAAAGAATAAAAATTGATGATTAATATTAGACATGGATTTTTACAACATTATGAGCATTTTACAACTGCACAAATTGCAATTTAAACTTTTCAAAATAGAGCGACTCCCGTATCTGCGATCTATATGTACAATGTGTTCTCTAATTAAAAATTGTTGAAAATTGTTAATAAGTATAAGTTAATAATTAACATGAATTTATGCATAAATACCTAATAATGCAAACTATAACAAATTCATTTTCTTTTTGATATTGAATAAATCTTTTAATTGTAATCTATAAATACTAGATTAAATATATCGATTATTTTTTTCGTGTCGTATTGTAATAAATGCATACGTTATTTTTGATGTCATAAAAACAAGAATTTAAATTATTAAATTTGTTATAACACATGCAGGACAACGCTTTTTATAACATTAAAAAATAACTAGATAATGTATAAGTACTATAATATATTTTAGGCCACTAAAGTCGAATTCCATTACTGTTTTGCCCATTACGATTTTTTTAATTTTTTTTGCATTTAATAAACAGAAATGAGTCTGATGAACAAAAACGAGCAGTATATTGCCCGTTTTTATATGTTAAAAATTCTGTGGTCCTATGTAATTGAAATAAAATTTGCATAATTATTATTAATGTATGAAATTTCAAGCATAGTTAATTATCATCATATAATTAAGTATTTATTACTTATTGGTGTATGCTTAGTATTCTCAATTTGGTTATTTCATTAAAAACTTATAGTATGTAGTTGAAAATATTAAGCAAAAACTACAATATTAATATTAAAAACTGCATTATTTTATTATATATAACGTATTACGCAATAATAATTTCCACACGAATACCAATAACTGTACGAACATGTCAGAGCAAACCAGTTTTCCCATGCCCATAGAGTGTAAAACAGGATTTGCATTGAGCTTTAAGTACGTCATGAACAAGAAGTATTATATGCAAGGATGCACGCGTGATGTGTGCAATGTAGCCTCAATATTTTAACACATTCCACGCGCTTTTCGCCTTCATTTACCGATTTTGGAGCGCGCCTTTAATCCTCACATTCTAAAGATTTGCAAAGAGTCGCGTCGGTACCGCAAGCTCGGAAAGCTCATCTCATTAGTTTTCATTTTCCCTCAATTATTTTTTTTCTACTTTTGGCAGGAAATTTATAAAAACACGTATCTTGTTTATATTACGTAATGTTATACTTTTGCTACAGATGATAGGTAGAAAAGTGTAAATTTTGATAAATACGAATTCTGCCTATGTAAACCTGGTTACGATAAACAAAGTAGCATTCAATATAAATAAATGAATAAAATAAAAATATAATGAATGAATATACGTAAAAGTAGTAAACATTACACTAAATATGTAAGAATTAAACGGACGCTATTTTGTTACCACATAACTGCGCTAAACAACTCTAGGAAGAAAATAATATACTAAATAAGATACAACAAAATATAAAAGATACATTTCAAAACATGCAAGAGTAATGAAATGAATTTGGAGAACTTGGTGTATGCCGAAGCTGCTAGACACAATTAAAATCAACGTTCCTTCTACACGAAGAAAATTAATACAAAAAGAAAACAATTTATAAATTATAAAAATTCATCTCATGACACAATACGAAAAGTGCATATAGAGAGGTATACCAATAATAAGCCCAAATATCGGAACACACCATAATGTCCTTACTGTTACCTCCCCCTTTTTTTTGTACAACGTTCTCGTGCTACGCTGTATCGAGTTACGTAAATCGTCTCGTTTTTTTCCCTTTCCCATGCAAGCTCTCGCTCTTCCGGGCCTCGTCTTACTTACCCAAATCTGCCATCAGCGGTTGACGTGGGTTCCTACATAGGTGTACGGCTGCGGCAGCAAACGAGAAAAAAAGATGAGCGCGCCCAAAAACACGCGGAAGACCCGCGACAAGCTTGTTCCCTTGGACAAAGGATTCTCCGACCTCCTCCTCGTCGAGGGACTCTCGGTAAACAGTAAACACACGCCGATGAACATCGCACTCGCTCTTGTCTTGGCCGCATTTTTGCTTTTTTCTAAGGCAGCAGCAGCAGCAGCTTTCGTCCTTCCTCTCCCTCGCAGATTTGCTCCTTTTGTGCGTGTTTCGCGTCGCTCTCCCTGTTGATTTTTTTTTCTCTTTCTCTTTCTCTCGCTCTCTCTCTTCTCTTCCACGAGGGACGCGCGCCTTCGCCGTGTGTTGCTACACGCACGAATGAGTCCCGGCAGCATCTCGCGTTCCACTTTGTTATATAGAAGAAACCGGCGAATGCGCGCGTGTGTACATGGTCATGTGTGTGTGTGTGTGTGTGTATGTATATGTATGTATATGTGTGTGTATGCGCGCAGGACCAAAAGCACAAAACACTTGAGAACTCTTTTTCTCGTCCGTTTTTATTTTTTTCTTTCTCATTTTGTACTTCGTTTCTTTCTCTCTCTCTTTCTTTCTCCGGCATCGAGGTACACGCGCACTGAGAAACTTGGATCTTGCTTTTTACCAATGTGTGCATGGCAACATCGTCTTTTCTTGTCTCTTCGGTTGGTGGAGAAAAATCTTCCGCAGACGAATATGTGTACTGATCCTCGGTGGGCCAAACGACGGTGGTGTATACACAAAGGAAAGGATCGACTCTGCCGAAAGGAACGCGTACCGATGTTTGACACTCTGTTCAGAATCTAACTATAGAATGATGTAAGTTGGAAATGTGACTGAACCGTACGGAGAGCTGCATTCGCCTGCTGTTGTATATATTACAGGATAAATAGCGAGTGGTACGCGCGTAGATTATATATAAGAGAGGACGAGGTGAAGAGGACGGGAGAGAAGGAGACCTGCTTCTCGTTGGGCATCTAGAAGCAAACTGCTGCTCGTGGCCAGGTGTCCCGTCTCTTTATTCCTTTTGGGCCCTCTGCTCCTCTCATCTGCGCGCGAGCGAGCGGCTCGCGCGCCAACGAGGCGAAGGCCCCGCCGCCGCCGCCGGCTCAGGCCAAATGGTGGGGATATCTTTATTCTATGCTCGGGCGCTGCGGAGCGTCGAAAACGGGGCCAGAACTGCCAGCCAGAAGCCTCCTCCTCGTCCCTCGAAATCTCTCTCTCTCTCTCTCTCTCTCTGCCCCCTCCCCCCCGACCACTCCTAATGCCCCGCCACTCTGGCGCGCTTATTTCGCTTTTTTCCACCCTGTGCAGTGTATATGTACTGTGCACATGTGACTGGTATATGGAGCCAAGGGCTTTGTCGTGCAGCAGCGCGCTTCCCCTTGTTCTGCGCGCTACCAACCAGCAAGACTTTCGTCTATACGAATCAGGGATGATACACGTGGCACGTTGGGCTGAACACGGTAGCTTTGAGGATTGCGGCGTTTTTCAAATCGAAATGATTTTTTCCTCGATGAACGATTTTGCGTCAAACAGCTAACTGCCGTGGCCAGGGTGGATATTATGGTTTTATACGATTGTTGGTGACGTAAAGGGAGCAATGTAGTGCAGTCTAGATCTGAGAATTTTCAAACAATATCGACCGGATGATATAATTAATGTCAATTTACATGCTACTTATATCCACATGGATAATTCATTTTTCTGTTCATAATTTCGTTTATTCGATTTCAAATGTATTCCAGTGTTGAATTCATATAGTCATATTTTCCCGCGCTCAATTTCGCATACAGAGTTGTAACGAAAACTTAAGAGGATTCCTCCCTCCCTACAATATTAGGTACATATATACTTAGTAATCGACAACGAGTTATTTTTGGTTTATTTTACTAAATATCTAAGCTTTTTCAATTTTGCGACCGAAGACACATTCTGTATATCATAAAATATTATGCTACAGCTATACTCCAATAATCTCAGATGCTTAAAACATAAAGTAGAGTGTAGAAGTTTTTATAAGTTTAGTATCGTAAGTAAAGTACCTTTAATGAATTTTATGATTTAGAAATAATAATGAAAGCACCCCAGCTATAACGTAGGAATACTACTCCAAAATAGCACTGTTCTTATAAAATTATCTAGCTGCATCATATATATCTTTGTTTGTTCAACAACTCCAATATTCTGTACAGATTCCTCCGAGGATTCGTCTCCAACAATAAATGTAATTTCATGCAACAAGGCCAGAGACTCCTTTTAATTTTCAAAGCGCAAATAAATACTCCAACATTACCGACCTGTTCCACTCTATATATACCGAATCAGTTTCGCAGATTAATATTCATATATTTCGCATGACAAATCATGCTCTCTTTTTTTTTTTCGTTGCTCAACGTCCGAATGTCTTTCTCCTGTGTTATAGCCCTGTTTCTGCACTTCCCCCAGCGTTAGCTCGTCTCGCTCCCTCTCTTTTTATCTGTCCCTCTTATTATTGTACATTGTGGCCAAGCAGCGCGTGCAACGCAGGCCCTGGGGTTTTAAGCGCGCGCGCGCACTCGGGGTAAAAAGCCCGCCAAAAATTGTGTATCAGCTGTCCCTGGGATTTCCTCCACTCCTCTTTCTTTCGAGTCCCGATGCACCCTGCGCGTTATATATTATACATTATGCACAGTGCTGCCTGTAACTAAGTATATATGTCCGTGTGTGTGTATGTGTGTGTGTGTGTGTGTGTGTGTGTGTGTAAGTACGTGGATCCTCGAGAAAGCTCGTCTCACTTCTCAGGTAGTCGAGGGAGAGAAAGATAGAGAGCAGCCAGGTTCTACTTTCTTTCTTTCTTTCTTCCTTTCTTCCTTTTTTCCTTTCTTCTTTTCTTTCTCTCCTCGAAATCTTTAGCTGTCGCGTGAGCGCTGCTGGCAAAAAAAAAGAGAAAAAAAAGCCGAGAGAAGGCAGGGACAGTTGAATCCCGTATAATACCAACGACACTATTATAATTAACGCGCATAAGAGGGAGACGGGGCGCGTATGAGCGCGTGGATAAAAAAGGTTATTGAAAGAATGACGCTTATAACGGTTATAACGCGCGCAGGGATGCGATTTACAAATTGAATTTATCGTGCCTGTAAGTACAAGAAATTCTGCTACCCATCCGTGTAAACAAAATCTATTTTTACAACAAATTCACTGTAGAGTTTTACCAATCAAATGTTTTTTTTTTATCTTTGGAATTTGGTAATGGTTTTTCAGAAAAAAAAAACAAAGTAAAATCGAATTATTAGTCAGAATTGAAATTCGAAGCCGTATAAAAGTTATACATTTTTAATTTAATAACGCAATGAACGCATTCTTCCCCTTTTACGCTTCGCTTTTATTCCAAACAAATATGAGTTTTAATTGCAGTCTCTCTTTGTTTTTTGCTATATGTATACATTTTTGCTTTACTGGTATGAGGAAGAAAAATTTTTTAAAAGGATCTAAAGCTTTATTCGAATGCTTTTGTGCAGAATAAAATTGCATATTGCGCAGATAGAGAGTAAAAAATTGTTTGTGATTGCGGCACCACCTGCGTCTCTTTGTTCGGTGCCGCGTGTATACAAATGAAAAATAACTATGTACAAAAAAAAAAAAAAATTA
Source organism: Megastigmus dorsalis (assembly GCA_900490025.1). Lineage (NCBI taxonomy): Eukaryota > Metazoa > Arthropoda > Insecta > Hymenoptera > Megastigmidae > Megastigmus > Megastigmus dorsalis. The sequence goes on from UELU01107112.1 coordinate 18,656, forward strand.
TAGTGTACAAATAATAACATTGAACATCGATGAAGTGAGTATTTTTGGAAAACTCGCTAAAGCAAACATTATTGTGCAAATAACAAAATAGATATTATTTAAAGTGAACTTAAAAATAAAATAATTATTTAAAATGACGCACTTTTTTGGAAAAAATTTGCTACGACTTTTTTCATATGCACATTTAGGGAAATTCTAGTACCGGCATTTGAAAGATGAGACTATGTTTTCTAAGCGGTGTGTATAAAAAATTACAGTATCGAAAGTTGGACGATTGATATAATGAGTGAATCTTACTTTAAAAATACTTAAAAAATTGTATCTCATCATTCTATCTGTTCAACAAGTCCCAACCAGTGACATATATAAGTATCAATATTTTACGTTCGTATATTTATTCATTATATATATATATACAAAGGAAAAGCATCTCATCCAATTCGTTGAAATGGCGTGACGGGCTTACCATATTTCCACGGACCCCCCGACAATAAGCCGCACAATTTACTTCGATTCATTATATCGTGCATTGTTTATATACCCGCAAAAGTTAAGACTGATGGGTCGGGACATACAAACAATCGGCATTTTCTTTACACGCCTGTGACGCGCAATGATCCTCACTATAAGTATGTGCGTAATTCACCCCTCGCGTTGCGGGTCGCGCAGATCGTTCTCTTTAATCGTTCGATGAGCGGCAGCACGACAAAGGGAATCAACAAAAGCAGATCGTCATTCGCTCCACTGATTCCTTGGCGTTTTCATTTTTCTCTCCCATTGTCGCTGTTTAGTCGCTCGTATGTGTTCGCCATACGCATCGGGTAGTAGTAGGTGAACTGATTGGTACTTTCAGATGGAAAAATCGATGCTTTTTCAGAGAATTTCTTCGGCGATAACGACTCGAGGGAATTGGAGTATCCTTCACTCTAGAAGTTTTAGAACACATAAAGGACTATTGTGGTATGCCTTGTGAATCATGCCGCAGATTCTATATATATGTATAACGAGTGAGAAATCAATAACGAATTAATTCATTAAATTCTGCAGTTTCGAGTATAACTTTTATTAAACCTCACAAAATCAGTTTTTATAGTCATTTTTTTATTTTCAATATGAAAGTGAGTTTATCGATCACCACGAGTCAAAGGCGTTCTCAGAGGATATTCCCCTCTTTTCTTTTCTATGCAAGAAGATCTGTACTTCGATACAGACGACAACCAACACCAAAGAAATATAGAGAAAGGAAACTCTAAGAAAACCGAAATTTAGAAAGACTCAAATTATCTTAGGGAAAATAAAGATTATAATTAAATATAAGAAAAAAAAATATGTATATAATAATCAAAATGTTTCGGGCCTGAGACTGTCTATACTCGACCATCTTTAGTAAGATGTAGACAGCTCTATCTTAGACACCAAAATGGAAAATGAAAAGGAATTAATATTTAAATAGACTTCCATTTTTTTATTTTGTATAATCATTATTCTTCATTTCCAGTCCATTTTTCACTATATGCACGTGTCAATGGATCGATATATATATATATATATACAGAGCTCTACATAAGTAATTACACGGAAAAAAAAATCTCCAAGCTTCTGCATGCGAACTGCACACGACTGGCGGCGCGTGTGCACCGCAGCACCGAAGGTTCGCCCCAGTCCGCTCCGCGCGCCCAGTTCCAACTCTCTCGCTGTTAAATTCTGTAATTACAAAGGCGCGCGTATACAGGCAACAGTCGGTCCGTCAGCTGTCTCTCGACGGGGGCACGCGTGCACTGTATTATATATATGTATACGCGCCCACCGCTTGCTCGCTTGCTATGCGCGCGCGCGCGCAAAGATCCTGCCAAAAGTATCAGGCAGCCGGCCTCGACTATATAGGAGTCACGGCGGTGCAGTCACGTATATGCACTTGTTGTCGAGCATCTCTCTTCCGGGCTCTCGTATGTACTATGGTTCCTATATAGGTAAGTACGCGTTTATCTCGTTGCAGCAGCCGCTTCACTCTTCGTGTGCCGCTTGCCGACGCGCTAAAGATCAGCCCGATATATACGTGATGTATGCTATAGCTTTTGTTTTGGAGCACCTTGGCCCTGTTGTTGATAAATGCATCCCTGTGGATGATAAATGCAGATCTGATCTGTTGCTGCGTGGACTGCACGCGTATACTTACTTTTTCCGAGGTTAATTGATCTCCATGTTTAGATTTTGCGTACTTACTGTTCTGTTAAACCTGGATATATTATATACCGGTCAAACTTCCATTTTGAGCCACCTTGCAATTTCGGTGTTTTGCGCATGAAAGTGAACCCGCAACAGTAAACTGGGTAGTAAGTACACTGAAGTTCAGCTTTCGATTAAAGCCTTCTGGATTGTGGCAGTTACTTACTATATGCATTGAATAGAAAGAAGCCGTATGCGAAACATTTACACTATCAAAAAGTACCATTAAACTTTTGTTTTAGAGATTACTTAATTGCACTTTTGAAAACAATCTACATTGAACTTTTTGTAAATAATATGAACGAGTAAACACGTACAATTTTATTAATTTTCTCCAATTTTAACTTTTTACAATCTTTCGCGTGCCGAGGCGCTTCGCAGTATATTGGCATTGTCTTATTCTATCGACATAATAATTCAATTTTAAGATACCCCACGTTATAATACATAGTATTTACTATATATGCAACCGAGTAACAGTATATATAGAACAGTACAAGCCCTTGAAATTTAAACTGACAACTCCCCTAGGAGCCAGAAACAAAAATTCGTCTTGTCCTAATCACTCATCGTAATCGACCGAGCAGTGCCTAATTTAATACACCAGTCTGTTACGATGACTACAAGCCCCGAAGCCGCAACGCAATGCCAGGACGCACGCGGATCCCTGTAGCTACTGCAATCTATATAGCTTTCTTCTGACGCAGGAAGAAACGTTGGGTAATAATAATAGTGAGCGCGCTTCCATAAGGAAAACAATGAGTAGGAAAAACATATATATATAAAACGAGTGTCAGAGCACGGATAAGCCATGGAAAAGTGTGTATTTATACATAGCTTCGACGTGGAGTCGCTTATTGTTATAATACACACACTCAGCCATCCCATGTGTGTGTGTGTTGCCGTCGACACGTGAGATGAGCACTGTGCCACTGCACACGTGTATACACGCGATGATGATGCCGCCGTCGGGGAAATCCGGGGGAAAAAGGGGATGATTGAGCACCACTTGTAGGAGGACAGCAGCTGCACATGCAGCACGCGTTTGCGGCTCGTTCGCGCCGCCGCCGCCGCCGCGCTCGCATCTGTCCGATGTCGGCTGTTATATGTCGGTTCGGCCACGCGCGCTCCTCTCCTCTCGCTCTCTCCCTCGCACGCACACAGTCCCGAGCGCCTCTTCCACCTTCCCTCCTTCCCAATATTTCATTCTATCCTTCTTCTTCTTCTTCTTTTTTTTTTGCTTCTCCAGCTCGCGCAAGCAAGCAAGCAAGCACTCTCTTTATCTCGACTTCCATTTCCCGCCTTCGTTCTATATAGGTAGAATATACGCGCGCTCCTCTCTCTCTCTCTCTCTCTCTCTCCCTCACTCTTCTTTTTTTTTCTCCCTTTGTGTGGCGCACGCCAGGTTGTGCGTTATAGCGGCGTGCGGCAGTGACGCTCGCTTCATCTCTATACCTATACTTGTATATCGTTGAAAAAACTGTTGCTGCTGGCGGTTGCTGCTGCTGCTTTGATTCAGATATTTTTCTCTCTATATAGAGCAGCCTGCGTTTGCTTTGATTTCATGCACGCCGTATAAATGTTTGTATACGCGGCCCTGCTGCTGCTGCTGTATGAGGGAAAATTCATATGCACTTTGATCTTGGAACGTTTGCTATGCGTTTGAGTTATTTAATACTTTATTTACAAACCATCATATATGTATGACCATATCTTATCAGCTTTAAAACAATCTCATTCCGATAAGCTTCGTATACGGACTTTACATATTCATTTGTGAAATCTGGAAATGAAAATACCGATTTTCATTAAAATCATTTCGTAAAATCTTCCAAGTGCCAATTAAGAGTGCATTTCTCAATTATTTTGGTAATGCAAAAAATAAAAAGTACAATACTATTATACTCGAGGAAAAGCATAATTTTCATTCTTCAGGCTACGAATATGAGCAATCCATTTAATTTTAAATTAAAAATAAGGGTATAATAAGTTGTCGAAAATTTCATTGTACTTGTATATATGTATATTTAAAGCACGTAATAGAACTAGGCACTTGACCCACCAAAACGAAATATTCACACCAGATAGGTTTTACAACCGTAATAACGCAAATTGTACACATACACACACAGATCCAACGAGTATAAAAGTCACCCCTCGCTGATCTGGTACTCTCTCCTTGTCTCCCAACCACTCGGCATCACGCATATATACAAGAACAAACCCTGACCGAAACAACTGGTTATAGTTATAATTATAGTTATAGCCATAGCGGGTGTTTACGGGGCCCTGATCCTGTACTTGCGCTCGCCAAAGGCAACGCGACATGGAGTGTCGATCTCTGCGCTGCGAGAGAGGGATGCAGGCAGGACGCGCCGGCTGCCTGCACTTACCGCATCTCCGCGTGATCCGCGCTCAGGATGCACCGTCCTATATACATATCTAGAACAGCCCATGACTATAACACAAAGTGAGCTTACATATATATACGTACCTGGCGGGCGTTTGAAAATTGGCCGGTGCGTTCGCGTCCTTTGTCCCATTGTCACACCTCGGGGATTTCCCTCGGGACACTTTCCTCGGCCATTTCCAAGAAGATTTTCCAATTTTATTATACCCTCGGCTTTTCGGGGCGTTTCGTGCGTGACGTATATATATAGTACGGCGGACTGCTGCCAAATCTGTGCCCCGAGCAGAGGTATGAACGGCTGAGACGCTGCGGATTTGCATACCTAGTCGCACTCGGCGTAATACGCGCAGGGGGAAGAGGGTATAATATAAATATACGAGGAACGCATGTATATAGGTGTGCTGCGGGATCCTCGCGACTCTCGTCTCGGTCTTGCCTGCTGGTGCTGCTGTTTGCGCATGCCTATCCTTTCTCCCTCTTCTTCGTCTTCATCTGCTTCTTGTTCCTCTTTGGCTGCTTCTTCTTCTTCATCTGCTTCTTTTTGCCCGCGCGCTCGTCGTCCCTCGAGCTATAATATCGCGTGCGCGCACCTGGGCGCAAAAATGACAATGGACATTGACGAGAGAGAGAGAGAGAGAGAGAGAGAAGAGGGAAAGGGTCTCTGTGTGTTACGTGTTTATTTCACGAAGGCGACTATGCTTGGTCCTGCTATGCAGCAGCTCCTGGCGCGCGCTGGCACAGACTGCATGAGCGCAAGTAAGTAAGGAAGCACAAGCGCGCGCGCACAAGAAAACGATCGTAAATTTGGTGATTCTATGCGAGGCCGCGATAACTTTTATAGTTTTTATGGGACCTGAGCTTTTGTGTCTGCGACTCTTATATGATGTATAATAGAGCTCGGATATATATGGCTATATAGACGCAGGGGACTCAGTATAGGGCAAAGGGACGATTTTCGAGTGAGCATAGCAGCGTCTTTGGCGGTTTACGTGTTTTGCTTTTTCATCTGTATGGGGCGGTGGG
>UELU01107128.1:0-14874 GCA_900490025.1 Megastigmus dorsalis
CATATACTTTTTCCGTTAATCCATTGACAATAATTAATGTATTCTATTTACATTTTTCGACAGACAATTATTTTTAGTTATAAACTAGGGTGTATAAGAAAGGCCTAGAATTTAATTCATTTATGTTGTATATAATACTTTATTCTATGCACATTGTTTATAGCAAAGTATAAACTGCAAAGTGTAAATTGTTACAAATCTATTAAATAATTTTTTATGTTAAAAAAGTGATTAAGTACACCAATACATACTTTTTTACTATTTGAATTAATTTATTCTGATGCAGATCTAATGTTAAATATAAAGAAATATAGTATTCTTGACAATATTCAAAAATTTAAAGAAAAAAAAAATTTGACTTTGCCGAGATTCGAACCTGAACCCCGCCAAAAATTACTCTTTTCGACGTTCACGCGCGAAATTGGATTGAAAGTTACCACGCCCTCCTCCCCACCACCGAGAATACGTGATCCTCTCTACTCGCTTGTGGGGTGAATTTCGCACCACGCGTGGCAGCTTCTATCTAACACGCGTGGTCAGAAATTTTGCTGTGCTGTTGTGGCAGCTTACAGCTCCCACGCGTGGCAGCTCATAGCTGCCATAGTTTTTTCAGTGTATAATCAATTCATGGGAGGAGTTGATATATACGATATGTATTGCAACCGAGTGATGCCTATTGTGCGATCAAAAGAATGGACGTGGATCATATTCATCGGCATAATTCAATCATTAATTACAAATTCGACCGTTTTATGGAATTCTGTATGTGCAAATGATAAAAAATTTGTGATAAAAGATGTAGCATTGAGTATTGCTACAACTTATATGAAATCTAAATCAGAAGAAATAAAAAAACGTAATAAATAAAGCCGATCTTATCAGATATTTTTCAGAAAATTGCGGCAAGAGAACTAACTATTGCTGCAAAGATTGTCAGTTATACATTTGCTCAACTTGCTTGCCAAAATTTTCTTAATGTTAATAGTTGTAAGTATGTATTTAGATAAGACAAAACTCACAAAAAAACATAAAAAAAAACAAAAAAAAGTAAAAAAAATAAATAAAAAGTAAAAAAAAAAACAAAAAAAACGTGATTCTCGGTGATCGTCTACCTCCCCGTGGTGAAAATCGGGCAACATTTCATATAATTGCAAAAGACGGTACAAAATAATAACAAAATAGTTGTGGAATTGCTGTTCGCAACGCAGTAGATTATGGCGATATACTGTCGATGCATTTTATTCTGTGAATCTGACAGCTGATTCGTAATCAACATTTCCCAAAATTTTGTTCGCCATGTTGGATCCGCCATTTTGAATTTTATAAATCTGACAGCTGATTCGTAATCAGCAACCTCAAAAACCTTTATTTACGAATCTTCTTTCGAGAAATAAACATTTCCCAAAATTTTGTTTGCCATGTTGGATCCGTCATTTTGAATTTTGCAAATCTGACAACAGATTCGTAATCAGCGACTCCAAAAACCCCTGCATGTAAATTTTTGTGAATACTGGAGCATTGTAAGTATTGTAAGCCATAAAACAAGCTAAAACAACAATATTAGAATGATAATTTGTTATTATCATTGTTTACAGGCCTCGCATTTCAAGAAAAAAACTGCGGCCATATTTCAAAAATTTAACATCTTATTGCACGATTTCAACCGTTTGCAGTACGAAAAAAAATTGTTTCCGATCGAAAACGGTCATTTAAAGAAAAAAATCATGAAAAAAGCGCATCTTTTAATATAAATTTGCCAAAAAAAAAAATATAAATGATTATTTTACACTTTTTTAAGAAATCGCATCGTGTAGAGCGGACCCGAAAACATAAAATAATGTTGGTGTTAATAAGTACTGATACCGATTTCATTTTAATTTATGGGCTCAAAATCAGATTACAATTTTCTACAATTCAAGCATTAATGGGTTAATAACCGAAATGCTGAACCTTGTTTGAAACTTAAAAGAGTTTAGAAAAATGTGGTTGTAATCTAAATAAAATAATAAAAAGCAATTATTTTTTATTGCTCAAATCATTCGAATTTAAATATCGAGCATACTTTAAGATACAAAATTACGTACGGCGTCTTCAAAACATTCTTCATATTAAATACAATACTATTTTAGGTAAGCTATAATGCTTCGTTAATCTTTGACGATAAAAAAATCGACGAACATGATGAATAAAAATTTTGGGTGATAAGTTACCTACACCTGCAAATCGATCGGAGGAAATTTCGGCCTTTACCAAAAAGTATTGTCTGAACTGTAAATAGTATAAGTACAATAAAGGTTAATTAACAGTTATTGAGCTGCGAGAAGAATTAATTTTCTTTGCATATCCAATGATTTCATATAGTACATGCAGCTCACATCGTAATGTGATAATCACAATTATCAACTAGATTATTAATGCTTGCAAAGCTAAAAATTTCCATAAGTAATAGATCTGAGTCGGTTTTGAGCAATGTAGGTTCCTGCAGCACCGACAGTGGTTCTGATATGTGGTAGATCGCTACCTTACCTACAATGGCCTGCCTTACCATCTCGTCGGTCTGGTCGGTTTTTACCGTCTCATATCAGCCCTGCTGTACCGCCCGTGATCTATGATGATGCGCTGTGGGCACGTAACGTAGGTTTAGTCTTGTCTCTGCGTGTGTAACTCTATAGACCCTTTTTATTCGTGATGTACTGCGTACTGAGCACGTGGTGCCGGTCGAGATGAATATGTAATTCTACCTAGCGCTATTTTTCTCACTTAGCTTTTTGCGCACAAGTGCAGCCAAATGCTCTGATTAATCGAGTCTTGTATATGCAAATGATAGAATATTCTAGAAGATGAGTTACGCAGGTACTCACTATTACATCATAGGTGAGAGAGAAAGGTTAGAGAGAGAGAGGAGGTGAGAAGTAACGGAAAAGTGCACCGAGGTAGGGGTATCAAATTACATTAAGCGCCGAAAATCGAGTACTGCTTTGTTCATTTGAGAGAAAGATAGATTGATAGATATTTGTTTATTTGCAAATTAATACAAAATTGAATAGTAACCATATACATATAGTTTTACATTTTATAAAATACAGTGTTCTTTTCCACTAATCTTGTTGGATATTGGAAACCCGAACCCCCATTTTTTATGCCTGATTCGAAAAAAGCGGAAAATTCTGCATTTAGATACGTGTCTAGGTCTCAGGATTACAAGATCCCTACAGGTCAAATAAAGGTCAAAGTGCGTCACCGCAGAAATTTTACTTCATTGTGATTATCCTTCTTTTAGCATAACTCAAGAACAACGACGTGGTCATTAAAGGATTCTGTTCCCTTCTGGGTGCTTTTTGGTGTGAGTTCCCCTTGCCTCTCATTTTTGGGGTGCTTTTTGGTTTGAGTTCCCGTTGCCTCTCAAATTTGGGATGCTTTTATTATCACTCTAATCGCATAGAATTCTTTAAATCTAATTATTACTGATGTATTGTTGCCTGCAATTTCGATAAATTTTGGGAGATATTGTCAAAAGAAAGATCATTTTTCATTAAAATGAGGAAACAAATGTTGATCACTACTTAATAGACACTATAATTTTTAGTTAATTTTTCGATTGGAAATAGTAAAAAAAAGTTAACAAAATAATTTATGCCATGTTAAAATTAAAATTTTTGTTTTATATCAACTTTGACATTTTTTAACATAATGTGACGGCCAGCGGACTGTTCAAGTAAAGATTTTTTTTTTCCGATGCGGAGGGGAAATCTTAATGTGCGATAGGGAGACACGCGTCTCCCCCTGTGTGGGACTCTCCCCTTTATCACTGGAGCTACCCACTAAAACCCCTCCGTCTTGACCACGTGGCAGTAGTATTCCCCCCCCCCCCCGGCACCGTCGTGAGGCATTACTTCGGGGGGAGGGGGGGGGTGCCACGTCTCCTCACGCTCATTGCGTGCCTTCTACTTATGGACAGCCCCATTCCTGCTGTCCGTCCCTTTTTTGTTAGGGACGGCTGCGGTATTGCGCGCCGTCCATGTCAGCCTTCTTTTGGCGAAGGACCGTCTCAACGAAGACGGCAACCTTCGCCCATTTTTCATGACCTTGAAGCATCAAGCCGATGATATTGTCCGGTGTGACGCATCCAAGGTCCTCTTCTAGTGTCCCTCGTTCGACGCTCTATCTTCTGCAATCGAAGAAGGCGTGATGTGCGTCGTCCGAGGGAGAGTTACAGTAGACACAGCTAGGCTCCGCTACCTTTCCCATCTTGTGGAGGTAGGAGTAAAACAAGCCGTGGCCCGTCAGAAATTGGGTGAGGTAATAGTTCCCCTCACTTGCGTCCTGGTCCAGCCAGGTGTCTAGCTGGCTTATTAGCCTTGCCGTCCATCGGCCCCTCGTTTCAGCTGCCCATCTTTGCTGCCAGGCCAGCATCGTGTTTGCTCTGGCAGTTGTTTTGTCGGCCACTTCTCCCAGAATGGGTTTTTGCTGGCTCACTAACTGCCGCTCCCTAGCCAGCAGGTCGATAGGAATCACCCCTGCGACTACTAGTACTGCAGGCTCTGAAACCGTGCGATAAGAACACGCGATGCGCAGAGCCTCCCTTCGTTGTACTGCTGCCATACGCTTGCGGTACATCTCATACCGTAGTGCGTCGGCCCAGATCTCGGCTCCATACAGCATAATTGCCTCGGCAGTGCGCATGAGGAGGCGTCTTTTGCATGGCCACGGTCCGTTGGTGTTTGCCATGATCCTGCTCAGCGCCGTCGTCACCGCTGCTGCCCTGTCTGCCGCTCTTCGTATGTGTTCTCCGAATGTGAGCTTGTTGTCAAGCGTCACCCCCAGGTACTTTGCGGCTGCGTTCGTCTGGACGGTTACGTGCCCTACTTTCATGGGGCGCAAGGTGTTGATCCACCTCTTGGTGAGAAGCACGATCTCGGTCTTGTTTGCGGCCAGGTTCAAGTAAAGATAGATATAACTTTCATAAAAACTAAAGTAAGGGAAGATTTTCGCTCGAAAATTCTCCGCTGCTTTCTTGTGAATTTTTAAGCTTAAGAATGTTTAGACAGCTGCTACTGGAAAACCCAGATAGTTAATAAAGTTCAAAACAAATTAGAGTAACAAAATTGAAATCGTTATAAAACTAATTTTTTAGCTATACTTAATCTGAAAAAAAGTTGACTACCATCTTGAACATCTTCTTGATATTGCTGGTAATTGGTTGTTATTATCAAAATGTTTCGTTTGTCCGAACGAGAACGCATATCTCTTCTGATGATGCGGGGTTGGGGTGATCAACAAAGATGTTTTAACAACGTTACTGCTCTTTCTAATGAAACATTTCAAGAGGGAGCTCCTCCTTTATCAAAAGGAACAGTTTCAAAGGCTGTGAGGCGTTTTGAAGAGGATCCGTTCAAAATCGACCTGTTTCTGGTAGACCATCGGCAGCTACAAACCCAGAAAAATCATTATATGTTTTACAATATTTTATGGAGAATCTACATGAGTCAACTCGTTCTGCATCTTTGCAACATGAAATCGATCAAAAGTCTGTAGTCAAAATTATGAAGGTTAATAAGTTTCATCCGTATAAAATTAAACTCGTGCAAGGGCTGAACGAAGATGATCCTGATCGTCGTCTTGAATTTTGTAAAACAATGATGGAAAGAATAGCTCAAAACCTACAATTTCTAAGAAATATTGTGTTTTCAGATGAGGCAACGTTTGTGTTGAATGGAAATGTTAACAGACACAACTGCAGATATTGGTCTGATACTAATCCTCACTGGACGAAAGAAATTCATACCCAAATCCTCAGAAGTTGAACGAAACCAAATCATTTCTGCAATACAAGTTATAAAAGGAGATGATTTTGAGAATACATGGTTTCAACCAGACGGTGCACCACCACATTATGGTGTTAATGTCAGGCGATTACTGGACGAAACGTTGAATGAAAGATGGATTGGAAGAAAAGGTTCGATAGATAGCTCTAAGGTCCCCAGACCTCACACCTTTAGATTATTTCTTATGTGGTTATTTAAAAGATCGCGTTTACAAAACTAATCTTCAAAATCTTGACGATTTGAGCCTCAAAGAGAAACAATTCGGAAGGCAATCCAATCTTTTTACAATAGGATTGGTTACTGTCAAGAAGTTCATGGAGGTCACTTTGAACATCTGTTATAAGTGAGAGGCAAGGGGAAGTCACTCCAAAAAGCACCCCAAAAGTGAGAGGCAAGGGGAACTCACACTAAAAAGCACCCCAAAAGTGAGAGGCAAGGGGAACTCACACCAAAAAACATCCCGAAGGGAACAGAATCCTTCAACGTCCACGTCGTTGTTCCTGGGTTACGCTAAAAGAAGGATAATCACAATGAAGTAAAATTTCTGCGGTAGCGCACTTTGACCTTTATTTGACCTGTAGGGATCTTGTAAACCTGAGACCTAGAAATGTATCTAAGAGCAGAATTTTCCACTCTTTTTGAATCCGGCATAAAAAATGGGGGTTCCCATTTAAAAAAATAAAAACCTTCAAATGACCTTGAAATTGAGGTTCAAAGCCAATCCAAGGTCACTATTAGATTCCTTGTTAAAAGTTACCTAGAGTATGACATTTGTTGTTTTTTTTTATCACTAATCTTCCGATATTTTGGGGGGTTTCCATACTTTTTCCTCACGCTGTATAATCTAGTGTATTAATATAAAAACGTTTTTATTAACCTCACCACAACCTCCAACAAAGCTATATACTAATATTGCACGTAATTACTTTCTATCTGGAGAGAGAAAGCTGTGTTTCTTATCGTTATAATTCGGTGAATTTAGCATTTTAATTCTGCTCTCTCTTTCGCGCTAGCTTCGTAGAGGACCGTTGCATTGCAGCTGGAGCAACGTTAATCTTGTCTCTACTCTATGTACACGTATCTCGATGCGTCAGTCTTAGAATGAATAATCGAATGCGTGTGCGTACAGTTGTACGTCCACAGTGAAGAGCTTGAACCTTTCGCGCCGTGAGATGCGCACTGTAAAAGCTGATTTGCGCGTATCCTCTCCGCGTCGCTAAACACACGCCCTAAAAGCTAAGTTGTACGTACTCGTGACTACCCGCGCCGCAAAATACGCGCTCTATAAGCTACTTTGCGTGTGTCTCCTCCACGCTGCCGAATTCGTGTCTGTTACCGCTGATTCTGTTGAATACTGATATTTAAATTACCATACGGATAGTATTGTGAATTGAGAAAGAGTTTGAAATTTTCTAAATTGCAATGATCAAAGCGGGTTGCATTGGCCGCTTTCTGTCCCTTGTGATTCGTCTTCCCACAACGACGAAGCGAGGTTTTTGTAACTGGTTTGACGTCTTAACAGTCCGAACATGCTTCGAGATTGTGGTAGACGAGGATACCCATACAATTCCCAAGTATGGAAGCTCATACATATAGGTATATCCTCTGTATCACCACTCAACTCTCTACAGATCAATTTGAAAACTTTCAAAACCTAGTTGACCAGTAGCTTGATGTTGCACAACCGCATTCAAATCATTCTTCGATCTAGTGAGAATGAATTCATGCTTTGTATTGACCTCAATTTTACGATAGTCTTCTGCAAAGCCTAAAATCATATTCAGCGGTATGGATACATCAAAGTAGCCATTATTATCTAGTTTTTGCGTCTCCTTGATATCAAGCTATCCAGCGTTTTTTCCAAGAAAGCTCTGACTCGGACTGAATGATAGTAAACCTTTCATAAGGCTGATCAGGCCCACGTTCTTACATCTATCGATTTATATGGCATTCACTAGTAACGAATTTCCTTAAATAAATGACAGATGGCGTTGTTGAATAGTTTTGTATTGGCATCGACGGTGCCATCTGCTTTGAGCAATCTCCCATACACATGCAGCGAAGAGAGTGAGGGTAGAAGGCAGAGATCTTGATGCTATATGGATATGTTAATCTCATCGCTGTTGTTGAAACCTGACGAGGTATAGGGCTGATGGTGATGCGCATGTATTTCATAATGCCCAACAGATTCGTCATATGCTGCAGCTGATTCTATACTTAGGATCTCTTCCATTTCGTCTTTTGATTCAGCAAAAAAGTATACAAGTTATTTTATTGCAGCAGAATTTACGACTCTTAGACCGAGACTCTTGAGAAATAGCACGTTCAAAGGTGTTAGCTGTTTTATTACCTGTTGACGACTGACTGCTTGACGACATGATAAGCTGGTTATACAGCCTCTATTAATCTTCACATTATACGTAATACCCATATTATAATGTAATTGATATGTAATCGCACTGTTATGACTTCACCTACAAAAATGACTAAATCCCCGTCTTGATCGACGATTCAAAACTGTATTTGATCAATGGTCTTGATATTGATCGGTAAGTGAATAAGATGCGATGGAACCTCAATGAGTTTATAGCTCATTAGTACTGCCGGAAAAAATCCTGTATAGTGTGCACATCATTGAATGATAATCATCTCAATGAATATCGATCGGATTGAAAAGTTGCAATAGGATTTTTTTCTTAGAATTGTCCGCTCTATCCAATATCGTAGAGCCTGTTCTATTTCCCTTTAACACCCGATATATGCACTAGTTCTTATATTACATTCGATGCGCAAAGCGTTGATCTCGATAATGGCTACAAGTAACTCTGAACAATGTTCGATATTGTCAACTAAAGTACGAGGAGTAAGCCCCAGTTGTCTGCACGTAGAGTCTGCCGATCGAAAGTCACACTTTATAACGCTACTAAGAGTGTTGCTGTTGGGTTTGAGGCTAATCGTTATGTCTTTGGATGCGAGGGCTTCCCGCAAATGACTCGATATCTTCAATCTCTTAACTACCTGTTGGTAAAGTGAGCACTTCTTCACCTACATAGAATGGATTAATGCACTCGTCAATATTGGGTATTCAATCGAAGATTAAAAGCTGTACAAGACCTAGAGTATAAATTTTGTTTGGTGAAGGTTCAATGGATCAACCTATTATGTTTCTAGCACAGATGACGTTCCAGACAGACTCAACGTCAATGAATCTCTCATGACGCCTCAAATAAAACTGTCCCTTCTCATCTGCTACATATCCTTATATATTATTTTTCCACAAGAATTGCAGACAAAAATGGCCACAAATATTGGAATTGTACTCTTGGTATCTTTCATGATTGTTCTTGACACTCGGAACTTGGAGATAGTCCATAAATTCTGAGGATGGCTGTAAATCACCAAAACTATCGAAAAACACATCATCTTTACATCGTTTTCGATAGGCTATCCAGTGAGTGCCAGATACACTATCATCATCAAGGTTCACAATAGCCGATACTCGATACTTCGGTCCACTCTCAGGTAATGAGTTCCGCGTAAATATACCACGAAAATATGAAATTTTAAAAAGCTTGCAATATTTCAGTAAATCAGCGTCTGTCAGTGCTCGTTTAGGCAATCTTATTTTGAAGTTTTTTTTTTCTTCAAACCTTGTCTATGGTAGGGGTAAGGCTTAAAATGAATACCATAGCCTTTTTTTGTGGTTTCACATAGAGACTCTTGTTGAGAGCTATAGCCTATATCGTTTTGTTATGCCTCTACCTCTCTTCAAGTTGTCGTTTGGTAGTGCTAGCATCATTCACAGCTTTCACTATGCCAGCAGCGCCACCTGCAAGTGCACCTGTGGCGCTTAAACTAGAAAATTGGTATAAGAAATGGTAAGAATTCTCCAATTTTCGATGGAACTGCCAGTATAGGAGGCATGCGTAAATTCTGCTTATCACCAACCTTTTTCACAGCTTGACCAGCAGCCTTCAGAGTAGTGCGAATTTTCCAAAATATTCGGTAAGCTGTGAAAATTATCAGCACTAAAGGCGAGACGTAGTTAATTGATCAGTTTGAATTATTGTGAAAAATCATATTTGACACGTTATGGTAAAATTTTCAAGCTCAGCCAATAACTTCTTTGAAATAAAGTATTTTCAAACACATTAAAAAAGGTGTGGAAATTTATCAATTGTGCAGACATGAATAATTTAGTTGATTATTGCGATTATCTCGTTACGATATGAGCTGCATGTACTTTATGAAATCATTGGATATCTAAAGAAAATTAATTCTTCTCGCTACTCAATACCTGTTAATTAACCTTTATTGTACCTATACGATCTTGTACGATTTTCAGTTCAGACAATAGCTTTTGGTGAAGTCCGAAATTTCCTCCGATCAAATTGCAGGTGTAGGTAACTTGGCACCCAAAATTTTTATTTATCATGTTCGTTGATTCTTTTATCATCAAAGATTAACGAAGCACTATAGCTCATCTAAAATAGTATCGTATTTAATATGAAGAATGTTTTGGAAACGTCGTACATAATTTTATATTATAAATTATGTTCGATATTCAAGTTCGGGTGATTTGAGCAATAAAATATTATTGCTATTTAGTATTTTAGTTAGATTAAAATCTCATTTTTCTAAACTCTTTTAAGTTTCAAACAAGCTTCAGCATTTCGGTTGTTAAGCATCGTTTATTTATAAGTATTTCTGTACTTTTTTTCGTAAGTATTATTTTGAGTCTCTTGATTAGTGTATTTCTACACTTTCAGTAGATTATCTAGATTTTCTAGATCCTTAGACTGTAGCGAAATCACATTTTTTAATTATGGAAATTTATGGTTATTCTTTAATGGTAGATTTTCAACCGTGTCCATTTTTTAATTCGATAAAGTTGTTATTAAATAAATATTAAAATAAGTAAACGCGTCGCGGTGTGAGTTGGGGCTTCAATTGCCCTGGCCCTTCGCGCTCGGTGCAAGCGTACTCGCGACCGTGAGCGACGAGTCAGGCGAGCGGCTCTCCCCACTTCTTTGCGCTTCATCTTTCTACCTTTCGCCGCCACTTCTACCGTCCGCTGTACTTGCCCGCTGATTAGCTCACTTACAAACTTTTAACAATTTATAACTAGGAAACTACTTGTCAGATCGAAAAACGTGAAAGATACCTGGTTCTTAGAATTTCGCAATCTATCGAATAGTATATAGCTTATGCGATGAATAACGCGTCCATGGAAGTCTATTTATAATCAATATATGGTAACTACGGCAATAAGGAGCGAAAAAAAATTTAGTATTTTATTTTATTTTTTATCACTCTTCAAAGAAAAAAGTATGAGGTCTCTTATACATGGTTTGAAAGGTATTAACATCCCCTACCTCCATAAAAATTTTCATCAAAATAGAAAATGGGGCTTTTGAGAATAATGGATTTTTTCAAAAAGTGCTTAACTATTAAGATGAATATGGGATCAAAACTTAGTAAAATAATGATTAGTCTATTTTCACGTACGCGACTTGGCTGCTCCGTTTCACGGACAGCCAGAACCTACGATACACCTTCATCAGTTGAATTAGACTCCTCACGCACGATAAGCACCACCGGTCATCGGCGGGTTATGAATTGTCCGGGAAAATTCTACCTCCCTCAATGGAATCCGTGAGCATCGAGCTCGCGGAAAGACGCTGCGAGCGTTAGTAAAAGTATGACTGATCTGAGAGACACTACTGTCTCTCGCAACTTGAATCAATAAATACTTCTTTGACTTTAATAATCCGACATCCAAGGATACTCAACCCTTCCACATAACACTATCAGGAGCATAAATAACTCGCAAAATGCGGCAGTTTAAAAATCATCTAAACAAAAAAAATTTTAATGTTAAGATTCGTTAAGAAATTTGGAGAATCGCATATTACAAAAATTTTTATTGATATTGAAAAAAAAAATGCGTATTATATTATTTTCCAAGAAATACAACATACTCAAATTTCAAAAGGATCGATTTGAGATGTATGTGATCATATATATGTTTGTATTTTATTATGTTTAAATTTTATGTATCCATATATGCATTTAAATATATAATTTGGTGATATTGTATAATTTTTTTTCAGGACTCGTTGTAAAAATTATGACATACCTTTGTGAAAATAATGTGGTCTCTAATGAAGCTTTTCTAACCTGGGAAACTAACCAAGATCCAGCAGAAAGAGAAGGCAAATCTATGGCACTTGTGTGTTTGAAATCATTTTTTACTCCGTTAAAAGAAGGAGACGATATGTCGAGCTGCGATGAAAGTTAGCTACAAGTGGGCTAATACCAATGTCAGTTATCAGTTAATTTTGTTATATCAGACCCAGTTTTTCGTTATACTAAACGTCTTTCAAATGACGAAGTTATTCCAAGACTTTAAAAAGGATATCCTACCATGATATGAATAAATGAGGCCAAATTGCTGTTGGTTTTTAATGTAATACCATTTGAATTGATAAATAGTAATGCAAGTGTCGTGCGAAAGTGCGTGTATTATATAGCCTAAAAATAAGACAAATGAAGAAAGCAAAAGTAAAGATTTTACTTGCATATAAAATGGACGAATAGTAGCGCACGAATACAACAGTCGTATTTGAGACACGTATACATACTGGAAATAAATAAAGATTTACTAATAATTATTATGCTAACAATAAAAACAAATTAATTATATATAATTCATTAAAAATGGTTTAAAGTTTAAATAAAGCTGAAAATTAATAAAAGAGCATTTTTAATGTTCATATAAGTTATGAGTACATTTTTTAAATACCTCAGTTTTCATTATTTGCAGGATCCATATTCAATGTTATTGAATATAATAGTTTTAATCCATTCCATAATAGGACCCCGCTCAAACCTTATGAAATTTATTCTCGGTTAAGCTGCGGGGAAAAGCTCTTTATATTTTGCTGTACAGCCCTACTATACCGGTAACTGCAACAGTCTGTGTACAGTTAGACCTTCAATATTGTAAGCTGCAATTCCAGTAGACGCAGTTACAGCTGTACCTTTATCACGTACGGTTTTGTTCGTAATTTAGGATCTTAAAATGACAAAATATGTAATTTCACAAATTTAGACGTACACAAGAACGGTTGAGCATAGCAAACATATGGGTGACCATGTTTATTTGAATGACGCGACTCGGCTGAGCAGTTGTCAATGTTCTTGAGAAAATTATAAGCATCCATATAAGTAATATAAAGTAGTTCTTCGAATAAATCTTTCAATTTCTTTAACCCTTAAACTACCAAAATGGCATAAATTGCTCCAACTTTTCAACTGATGTGTTCTTTACAAAAAAGTTATTCAATATTTAAAAAACTTCATGCACTGTAGTATTTTTTCACGCTCTTTCCGAATCTGACTTCAGAAGACTATAAGCATAAAATGGCATTAAAAATTTTTTTTTTTTTTTTCAAAAAATCAGAAATGGCGGATTTAATATGACGTCCGGAACCAGGTCAAAAATGGCGATTTTCAAAAAATCAACCAATTTGAACCAAATTTGGTATATATAGGTTTTCGGGGTCGCTGATTACGAATCTGAGGTTAGATTTTCAAAATTCAAGATGGCGAAACCAAGATGGCAGATGAAATTTTTGCAATTTAAACGTTTTGAACCAAATTCGGTATATAAAGGTTTTCGGGGTCGCTGATTGCGAATCTGAGGCTAGATTTGAACAATTTAAGATGACGGATCCACCATGATGGCGGACGAAATCCTGAAAATAGCTCGTATTTGAACTGAAAACTGCATATTTATGTTTTTTTTTGTCGCTGGTTACGAATCTCGGATCAGATTAAAAAAATTTCCAAATGACTGATCCAATATGGCGGATTAATTTTTTAATTTTATCAAATTCGAAAAGAAAATTGCATGCATAGTTTTTTTTATTCGATCATAACTAATCAGGCATCAAATTTTAAAAATCCAGAAAGACCTATCGTCTGTCTGCCATATTCGATCAATACGTTGCCCAACTCATACCAACGTGAAGGAAAAATTCACTTACCGATAAAAGAATCTAGACAGCTATGAAATAATATTTCATAAATGTTAGCTGTTGAATTAAGCACAATGAAATTATTATAAATAGAAAATATGGATAGTAAGCTCCCCAAAAATAGGATTGATATAATACTAAATTAACGTTCCCTGTAATAAGGTAAATGACTCAATGACTAGATACGACTAGAGAATGGACAGCACTAGTGACTGGACGCGTTCGACCAATCACAACCAAGGAAATTGTCCAGACACTGGGGGTGTCTAATCACTAGTACGTGTTCTTAAGTGTCCATTCACTGGGACTTCTACCTTATATAAAGTTCGATTTTCAATACATAAATATGGATTTTTTTTGCCACCACAACCAATACTTATCTATTATTATAACACCATTATTTATTCTCGAGTTCCCAATATGCGGTTTGTCAAACGCCACCTGTCGGGCATTATTGAATCTAGATAATAGATTTATAACACAGGCCGACAAATTTTAAAGCCAGAGACCAGTCCTAACATCTCCGAAGGATTTTGATGCGCTGAATCCGAATCCGAGCTCAAAATTGCTCCTGTACGTCAGGTTTTCAAGATATCCTAACCTAAAAGTGCAAAAAACGCGTTTTTTAGCTGTTTTTGAGGTTATGTAACCGAACACAAAAAATGTCTACCACAAAAGCTAATATGGAACTTGAAAGTACTAATCTTCCCCTTTCAAACCTACTTGGATTTATTAGAATATCTTTATTTTTCACCAAAATATTGTAATTTATATTGGATAACGGAGAAATGGCCACACAGATTAGAGTGGACAGTTGGTCAGTATAATGTTGTTTATGAAAGTCATGTTGACGGCTGCCATATTGGATCTTCTAGGGGTTATAACAAAAAACTGACACCAGCAATAGAAAGGGCATCCTCGAAAACCCCTGAGATAATATTTTGAAGAAAAAATATCGTACCGTCAGCAATAGAGAATGCGTTGTATAAATCTGAACACCTCAGCGT
>UELU01107145.1:0-11090 GCA_900490025.1 Megastigmus dorsalis
ATATATATATATATATATATACAGGCTACCGATTTTTTTTATTTTTCTCGTCATTTTTTTAATATCTCATTAAAAATCCTGAAACTTCTGCATTTTTAGTTACTTTAGTGTTGATAGAACATAAAAATAGAGTTTAATTGATAAATTTTCTATATATAGGCTTCTGTGACTGAAAGGGTTAAAATGAGTAGAAAGTTGAATAATATAGGTTGATACGCCCGTGCAGTGTAACTAAGTCGTCGCGCCACGCGGCGCCGCGCGGGGTTGCTCGCGCGGTCTTTAACATACTCTATCTCGAAAAAATCGAAAAAGTCCCTTTTTTTATTTATTATTTAAATGTAAAAAAACCTCATCTTTCGATTGAACACACTTAAAAAAAGATAAAATTGGTCCATCTTTGAGAAAAATGAAGAAAAAGTTTTCTTTTTGAATTTTCACCGTGAAAATGGGAAAATTCCGGAAAATGAAATGCACCATTGGAAAGCTCGTCTCAAAATCTACAAAAACCATGCCTGATAAAATTTTCACATACATTTAACTTCCTTTTACGCGAGTTTAAAAGTGCCTTATTTCGCACTTATTTTGGGCCGCTGGACATTTCACGTGTAATGCCTCATATGTGTATGTATCTGTAGAGTGCTCCCTTGCAACCTAAGCAATTTTAATGTGATGATTGAATAATCCGAGCTGCGATCAGAAAGCTGCGCGCGCAGAGTGAGGAGCGCTCGCGATATCGGATAGTGCGCTGCCGTTCTACAGGCTACCGTCACTCAGGCCTAAGCAGGTTCATTCTGGTTTGACAGATATTCGGTATTCGCTCGCTTTATATGCCCGAGTCCTGCATGTATATTCGCTCAGATGATACGCATAATCTTACTTGTAAAGCGAGTGAGAAGCAGTGGGCAGGTATATGCTGGTATATCCGTTGTGGAGGCGAGCAATGCGTCAGAAAGTGTGGGAAATAGAGCTGGTGCATGTGTATCTCCGTATCTCTCTCTCTCTCTCTCTCCTCTCTCTTTCTCTGGTAAGTCTCTGTGCTCGCACGTCTTTCGTGTCGCTCTGGCTTTTCGGCTTGATACTGCAGCCTGCATGCCTTCAGGCATTTTTGTTGCAGGTATCATGCGTGTGCCTATGTGCAAGCCATCATCTCCACTGTTATCTTCACTGGGGGTGCTGCGCTTGCATTGCTTTGCTGCATTTTCCGACTTCTTTTTCCAACTTCTTCCGTGACGGCGACATTGCTGTTGAGGTCCTGGGCATGCCCAAGAGTCAGCAATTATGTACATAAGTGTGTTTGCCTTGCTCGCTCTGTTGCTCTCAATATACCGTTGCGGTTGAAATAATTATTTTTCGACGTAAGAGGGCAGCATTAACATTATTAAAATGGAGCAGAAAAAGTCTTGTGCCTTTTGCAAAAGGAAGTCACGCACGGATTCAGCACTTGTAACATGCGCAAAGTGTAATAAATGGGGTCATGCTTCGTGTCTGCCTTCTGTTAAATCGAAGCAGACACGAAAGCATATGACCATCTGTTCGGAATGTCGCAGCAGAAGCGTAAACGTAAACACGAACTCATCAGATTTAAATATAAAGACAAAGTCAAGGGCCAAATAGCGTTGGCGTGAGCGGGAGCGAGAGAGAGCGAGAGAAAGAGATGAAAAGACTGAGCGAGCAGGCGCGTATATAAACACACTTGCGCGCGAGGAGCCGCTGCTCCCACCTAAGCGCGTGCCTGCCCCTCTACTCAGCACTGGGGAAGACGGTGAGAGCAAGTTGTGTGTACAGCGGGTTGCCGGCGCGCAGGCGGCTGAGGAGACTACGGCAAAACTACAGCGGGTTGCAGGCGTGCAGGCGCCCTCCTCTTCACTACTGTATACTTCAACGCCAGCCAAGACATTCAGCATGCTAACACCAATAAATTTAATGCATCCAATGTCTCCGCCGTTAATACCAGCATATCATCAACCTTGGTCGATGTTGTTGGCACGCAATTTGAACTGCTTGGAAGAATATTGGCTGATTTTCATCTCGGATTAAGCGGAGGCTTGATGTCATTACTTCAAATTTTCCAGCTGACATACCAGCAGTCAATCAGCTGATGAATAACCTTCATCAAGTGCACAAATCTCGACTCTTGAGCGAAAATTAGATGTGCAGGCGTTCCAGCTGGAGGGCTTGCATAATGATCGGCGCATGTTGCTTTAAGAAAATTCGGTATTAAAGGATCAGATCAACACACTTCTGCGCAAGATATCGACCATGGTTGATGATATCTCACTTTTGACTAAGCAATCTACTTGTAATAAATTAGCAAATATCGACAAAAATGAACATGGAAATTTAAATTAAAAGCTTTTAATTGTGATCCTGACTTCCTCAGTTCTCTGAGAGACCTTTGTGGTAATTACAGCCACAAGTTGATTATGGGTGATCTGAATGCAGATCTATTGTCGACGACTGGTGATTCTGAGTTCGTTCAGCGATTAGCTGACGAACTCTCAGTTAAGATCATCCAGCACGGCTCGACACATCATACTGAGACTTCTCACACATGGATTGACTTAATATTTGTAGACGATAACGACACAGTACTTGACTATGGGAATAGTCTTGCCCCCTTTCGCAGCAAGCACAACATCATCGATGTTAACATTGACTTTCACGTTACATCTCATCCTAAAGAGACTTTCAGCTTTAGAAGCTATAATAACATAACCCTGGTTGAACTCAATGAGTTCTTGTGCCGCTGCGATTGGTCGGCTTTTTTCACAAATACTTTAGAATCTGACTTTGACATAAACGGGGAGCTTGAATGTCTGAGTGCTAATCTATTGAAAACTATTAATGAACTTGCTCCGTTGAAAACTGTAACTCCTCGTAGAGGGAAAGCTTCATGGATTGGCGCTGAGCTTCAGCTACTCATAGACAAACGCAACGCTACGCATAGACGGTATAAAAGGACCGGGAGTGCCGTGCTCCTGGATGAATTTCTTCGTTTACGCAACGAGATTGAGATTCCTATGGATCAAGAGCGTACCTCCTATCTCGGTAATCAACTTTCTGACGCTCTTGATCAAAGGAAAGATATTTGGAGGGAAATGCGTAATCTTGGTCTCTTGCCCAAAACCAGGGAGGAGCTGCATGGTTTCACCCCGAAGGAGCTGAACTCATACTTTGCGGGTGTGTCAGTCGCGCCCCATGAAAATATAGATAATGCAATGGATATCATTCAGTTGGCATCTGATGATGGTTTTTCTTTTCAACCAGTTTCCTTTCCAGATGTAGTTCTCGCCATGTCTCATTTTACATAGCAGGCGAGGGGTGCGGATGACATACCGCAGAGTGTTGTAGTGAAGTCCCTGCCAGTGTTGGGGAATTATATAGTTCATTTATTCAACTCCTACTTTACTCAGGGAGTCTTTCCGAGCACCTGGAAGCAGGCACAGCTAGTGGCGTTAAAAAAGATTTCAACTCCATCCTCGGTTTCAGACTTTCGTCCTATTGCACTACTGTATTTTCTTTCCAACGTGGTTGAAAAGACTGCACACTCACAGATTACCAGCTATCTCTCGAGAGCGGGCATTCTCGATCCTTTTCAGGCAGGGTTCAGACAGCATCACAGTACACAGACAGCCCTGCTTAAACTAACTGATGACATACGTTTAGGCATTAATAGAAGGATGATAACCTTGCTGTTGCTCTTTGGCTTCAGTAAGACGTTTGACACCGTCTCTCCTTCGAGACTGTTGAGCAAATTGCGCGATCACGGGTTCTCGAGGACCGCAATCCTGTGGATTAAATCGTATTTACAAGACCGCACACAGCGCGTTTTATCTAAGGATGGTTGTTCTTCGTGGGATGAGACCAATTTGGGTGTACCACAGGGGTCGGTACTCGGGCCTTTGCTCTTCAGTCTCAACATGAATGACCTTAAAGACCTTTTTGACCGTGGGGCGGTCAAGCACATATTATATGCGGATGACCTCCAGATTTATCTGCAAATCCCTGCAGATAAACTTCTGGAGGGCATCGCTCGCCTGCCTGAAACGGCACGGTTGGTGTCGATGTGTGCGGAGCGCTTGTCTCTCCGTCTCAATACTGGCAAGACCAAAGCAATTTTATTTGGTTCTAGAAAATATGTTAATGATTTGGTGAAAATGGGATTGCCAGACATTGATATGGGGAACGTAGCGCTTTTGCCTTTTTCCGACGCCGTCGTGAGTCTCGGTGTTACATTAGATAGTAAATTAACGTGGAAACCGCAGGTCGATTGTATAACTAAAAAAGTCAACAAAGCCCTTTACAGCCTGCGGTTTATAAGGGCATGTACCACCGAGGCTTTGCGCAGAAGACTGGTTGAAACTCTAGTCTTACTACATCTTGACTACTGCGCTGTAGTGCGCCTAGACGCGTCGGATGAACAGAGAATACGATTACAGAGACTGAACAACACATGTGTGCGATTTATATATGGTGTTAGGAGGGATGAACACATCACCCCCTATAGAAAGCAGTTGGGCTGGTTGCGCGTTGACAGTCGAAGTATGTATTTTGCCGCCATTATTATGTATAAAATCCTTCAACTCAATGAACCAAGTTATTTAGCGGCATTTTTCAGTAAACACCAGTCCAGATGCACTAGCAGGGGTGATGCACAAGAACTCTCGGTGCCAAAAGTGCGCACGGAAGCTGGTATGAGATCTTTCCAGGTCCAATGTGCGCGCTATTGGTACTCTCTTCCACTAAATCTGCGCAACCTTCCATCTTTGTGCGGACTTAAGACGGCGATCCTTAAACACCTCTTCGAGCTCGACCCCTAGTCATCCGGAGACGGGGCCGGTGATCTTAATACTGTATAGACTTACACCCACACAGGAGACAGACAGATAGGTTTTCTTTATGTTAATTTATTTTGTTTTGTCCCCTATGCATTGCTTTTAAATTGTGTGAGTATATTTATTAGTGTTAATGGGTGCATGTGTGCAATGAATGAATGTTTAAATTTTAGAATACAATTTTACAATGACTGTTAGATACAGACCGCTGGATTCACCTTGTTTGTTTGTATTTTGAGATAAGACGCTCTGTAATATTGCCTATTAAATATTTTTAAAACCGACTTTGTATTGACTGATTTTGTATAAGACTGATTTTTTGTATTAAAAATTTTTCAACTTATGCTGTGATATCATGGATAGTAACTAAGTGCAATATTTATATAGATTAGCGGAAAAATAAAGACAAGCTTTTATATACTATATACAACCATAAGTACATTGTAACAATCTATTTTGTATTTATATGCAAATAAACAAACATCTATCTATTTATCTATCTCCCGTCTGCTTACATGTGTCTAATGGCCGTTGATAGCAAGCAGTAGTAACAGTTAAAACGACAGACAGATATCGGTCTCCCTGGCTCAATTTTGTCGAGTCCAGCCGTGATGCTCCAGAATACGAAAGCCAGCAGGAGGCCGAACTGCCTGCAAAAACTTTTACTCGCAATGGAGTAAAGCAAATGTGTTAAATATGAAGTTTTGCTAGAGCGTGTTAAAAATGGTCCAGCGCTGCGTACTTACCGGAAGAGAGAGAGAGAGAGAGAGAAACGAGCTCGCCGTTCGAACGAGTGTTCGAAAGTAAGTGTGATTTTTCTTCTTCGTGACGACCAGCCCGTCGTGAAAGCCAGTGCGGACGCGCACTGGTCGACGGAGACGCGTTTCGCACAGGTTACTCTCCGAAGAGTAACCGACGTTGGGCGACAGTTGCCAGACTTGCCCTGGCGGGATAGCGTGTTGCAGCTGCTCAACAGCTGAGCTCCCTCGTTGCGGCTGGAGGTGCGGACGGGCGTTAGCTCTCGCTGTCTCGTTCGTGTGTACCTGGAATAAGCACCGCGAAAGCGCGAACACGAACGGCTTTCTCAGCCTAAAATTCCGGCCAGCTCGCCACGATCAGTGAGGGCGGCATTCGCTCGGACGGGGAAAAGGGAAATGGGCGAGGTCACGGAATGACACTCACTCAGTTAACTTGTAAAAAATGAAACAAATTTATTCGATAACAAACGTGGCTCTAATACAACTCCAAATCGTATGGGGAGTGAATCCAAATAGGTATAAATTCAAATATAAATCTTACTGCGAAGAACTGGCAAGTTCGCTTATACACGAGCGCGCAATTTCCTGGAACTGCCACGAGGTTCGGCTCGTGGCTTACAAGCTCCGGCGCCGCTTATTATGACAGGTTACTCTTCGGAGAGTAACCTGTGCGAAACGCATCTCCGTCGGACAGTGCGTGTCCTCACTGGCTTTCACGACGGGCTGGTCGTCGCGAAGAAGAGAAATGGCACTTATTTTCGAGCACTCGTTCGAACGGCGAGTTGTCTCTCTCTCTCTCTGTCTCTGTCTCTGTCTCTGTCTCTGTCTCTCTCTCTGTCTCTGTCTCGCTCTTTGTCTCTCTCTCTCTCTCCCTCTCTCTCTCTCTGTCTGTCTGTCTCTCTCTCTGTCGCTCTGTCTCTCTGTCTCTCTCTCTCTCTCTCAGTGACTATCTTGCTATTATTTGACTTCAGTAAGGCATTTGACACTATCTCGCCCACGAAATTACTGTCTAAGCTGCAACGGGTAGGGTTTTTGAGGATGGCTCTCCTGTGGATAAAATCATATTTACAAGGCCGCACTCAGATGGTGATTTCACGGAGTAACGGGGACTCTGAATGGTCAGAAACTAATCTTGATGTTCCACTATTAAACATCTTTTTTACGCAGACGATCTACAGATTTACATACACACCACCAAGGACAGGTTTCGGGAGGGTTTGGCTCAGCTGACAAAAGCGTCACGGCTGGTCGCTGGATGGGCTGGGAGCTCTGGTCTGCGACTTATCCCTGGCAAGACTAAAGCAATATTTTTTGGTTCTAGAAAGAATGTGAATGACATCAAGTCATGGAACTTGCCTGGAGTTGTGATGCAGGACGGAGTGAGCGTCCCCTGCAGTGAGACGGTTGTGAGTCTTGGTGTTGCACTTGACAGTAATCTTTTATGGAAACCGCAAGTAGATGCTATCATAAAAAAAGTCAACAAAACCCTATACAGCTTGCAGTTTATGAGGGACCGTCCCACCGAGACTCTCCGCAGAAGCCTAGTCGAGTTACTAGTTCAGCCGCATCTGGACTACTGTGACTACTGTGGTGTATCTGGACGCATCGAAGGAACAGCGTGTGCGTCTGCAGCGTCTGAGTAATTCGTCCGTTAGATATATCTTTGGGGTGAGAAGGGATGAATACATCACTCCCTACGGGAGGCGGTTGGGTTGGCTTCGTACAGATTCGCGAAGGTTTTATTTTGAAGCCACTCTTCTATATAAAATCACCAGCTTTCGCGAACCTGAGTGCCTCCATTCGTTGTTCATTAAGCATACGCCGCGCCCCTCCGGGAGGCTGAGCTGAGCTGGACATCCGTCGAGTGAGCACTGAGTCTGGGGCCAGGACCTTTTAGATTCAGAGCGTTCGACTCTGGAATTCCTTGCCATTTGCTATATTTGTCCTCCTTTAAAAGAGCGATGACTGTTAGTCCTATATTCTGAGGTTGGGAAGTCGCCATTGCTTGCATACCATTTTTAACAATGTAAACTGCGCAAACTTTTAAACTTTTAAATTTAGACTCGTGAGGCTCGTAATCCAGCGCTAGAGTGCTTTGCGTCACGCGCGTTTTTTGTCTCTTTTTGAATGAAACTCCGTTTGCTCGCATCCGTATTGTACGTTCGAGGGAGGTGGAGCAACGCTGCATTTGGTGAGCCATGCAACTCGAATTTTGTTAGAGCGATTTGCGTGCCTCTTCTAGGCGAATACTTGAGTATTGCACAATTTGTTTGATTTAAAAATAAACTGTCAAGCCACTTAATTTTGTAGCGTGCCTTCGATAGGCCTCTTTATATTGCGCTCGGCGCACCTTTTATAATTTACATTGAACCAAATTTAATTGCCTATTAAAGGACACGTATTGTTAAAATTTGAACTCAACATAAGGTGTGAGCGCATCTTTCTATTTTCTTTATTCAATATCTATTTATTTAAATGTGTGTGCGTGCCTATCCGTAACATGAAAATCAGCGTAAAACTCGAACTGAGGCCGTTCGACCCGACGACTCTGCCTCTAGCTAGTCACGCATCGTTACTTTTTAACATATATTCAATTTAAAATTTATTAATCGAGCGGTACTGCTCAAACGCTAACTAACGTAGCAATTAATTTCATTAAAACAGTGCCTGGCGCCCTTAGTTAAAATCTGCCTATGCAGATAAACATTGAAACTATCATTAAAATTAGCTGCCAGAATTTTTACGGCGAGCTAACTGTATTTTTTATTGTTTTTCTTCTGCTTATATACGCAGGGAAACTACTGGGCCGCTCCCACGCCTAGATAAATTCCCTCGTTATAATATATACATATACATTACAGAAAGAAACTAATAAATCTATATTTTTTAGGAAAGTTGCACGATACTCAATCGAAGCGTAATGATATAAATCAATACAGAAATATACCAAGCAAAATGGTAATTGAAGAAAAGGATGACACATCTCATTCTTTGCCTGTATATTGGAACGAACAAAGATTACGATACAATAACTCTAAATATAGTGCAAATGAAACAACCAGTTTATCGACAGCATTAATAACATCTTATTCAGATTCATCGGTAGATTTTCGACACGAAGGAAATTAAAGAAATAGTTAATTCACAATCTTGTTATATGTAGATAACGTCAACTCTGTACATAAATATTAATGAAGAATAAATCAAATTTATTTGCATATTCTAACAGAAAAGAAATTGGAAATAATTGTAGCACCATAAAAAAATATATATGGTTAGTGGTACGAACGTACCGCTAGTACCACGCGGTACAAACTTAGAAAAGAATAGATCATACATTCGAAGGATCATCTTTCTAACAGTAACACATACCAACTATATAAAACGAAAAAAAGAAAGAAGATCGTCCGAAACCAGTATACCCTTTTCCAAGTTGGGGTCGCCAGTCATCATTGACATGCTCGGTCTACACTTACTACATCAAGGGGTGCGGTAGCGCCCCCGATGGCAAGTATGAGAACGGCAGGGCGGAGACGAGCCTTCCTATTATACTTTTTTGAATACTCTTTTTAACCTCAAAAGAAGTTTGACCAATTCTATTAATTTATGCTTTACATTAGTTTTATAAAGTTTTGCGGGGCTTAGTTTGTAATGGATACGTAAACACTGAATTAAAAGAAAAATTAAATGCAAAGGAAAGAGTAAAATAAATTATATAAAATAATTATGGAAATAAAAATACTCTGTGATGCCTAATAGTAAATGAATTTATTCACTACACGTGATAAATTCATTCACCGGATATTAAAGTCCAGGCAGCACAGAGTATACAATAAGAAAGGAATTTCAAATACAGTCGGCACATTTAATTCTTTGTGCAAATATATATAAGAAAGTGAATGAGAAGGACTGTACTTGAAAATAATAACCGCGAGGAATGTATACATGCCGCCTGCTCCTCATCTATACTCGTGTTAAATATCGAGAAAAAGCGAATCAGAAGGAAGGGGGCACATTCCACGGCACATTCCACAGCACATTCCACAACGCATTCCTTACAGTATGAATGAATCCGCTGCTATCCTTTATGTTTCAGATGCGGCAGAGCTACAAAGCAAGCAAGAGAGGTGGGAGGCAATGCCCACGCTCTCAACAATAAGTCGAGGTAGGAAGGAGAGTGGGAACCGCTCTCGACCGGCCTTTATCGGGAGAACCGAGGTGTTCTGATAAAGTCGATCGGGAGCGGAGCTCATTCGCTCACGGCGCACCTCGTAGCGCGGAGCAAATCCTCCTGCCTCGACTTGCTCGGGCATATACACAGGGCGTTCCGATATTGAACGAAAATAAGGGTACTACGAGATAGAGGAGAAAATTCTAAGACATACGTAACTTTTCCGTTTTTCGATTAAACGCATAAATTTTGAGTTATAGACAATTGAAAATTTAGAAAATCAGCCAATCAGCTCGCGCCGCCGTTACCGCACCGGCGTCAGGGAAGAAAGTGGGCGGAGCTTCCGCGCTACGGCAACTTTGTGAATTTTTCTGACCATGTTTGCTGTTTCGAATCGAGTCAGAAAAACAAGAAATACATCTTTAAATTTTATTTCCAATAATTTTAATTATTTTCTGTACTTTTAATTAATCTTTTTAATTATCTTATAAATTGGACCAGTTTTTCTACCGCCTCGTCTGAATGTTGCAATATATTTAGAGTTTCTAAGGGAGACTCTGCCACCACTGCTGGCAGATCTTCCATTAGAAATACTCGAAAATATGTTGTACCAGCATGATGGAGCGCCGCCACACTTTGCCAGCATCGTCAGAGACTACCTCGACGAGCGGTATCCTGAGCGGTGGATGGGACGAGCTGGTCCGATAGAGTGGCCTGCACGATCGCCAGATCTCACACCACTCGACTATTTCTTGTGGGGTGACTGCAAGGAAAGAGTGTACAAGTCACCAGTCGATGAAGAGCAAGAGTGCCGTCGACGAATCATAGCAGCCGTTCAGGAAATTAGTGGAAACGATGGTTCCATCAGGAGAGCGGTCGGAAATCTTGTTTGGTATGCGGAACTGGTGCTGGAACACGATGGCAGGCGCATCGGGCAAAACCTGTAGACTTCGACGAATCAACGGCACTTGTCAGAGCCAAGATCGGCACTTCCCAAAAAACAGCAATGTTTCAAAAATTAATCTCTTGTAGATTTTTTATTACGAGCACTTCTGATATAGAAAAACAAGCCCGAGGCCGATTAACA
This sequence comes from Megastigmus dorsalis, assembly GCA_900490025.1. Taxonomy (NCBI): domain Eukaryota; kingdom Metazoa; phylum Arthropoda; class Insecta; order Hymenoptera; family Megastigmidae; genus Megastigmus; species Megastigmus dorsalis. Next base: position 10,852 of record UELU01107145.1, read on the forward strand.
GCATGATAAATTCATTAATCTTATTGCAAATATTCATTTTTCCTATTTATGAATAAACTACCATAATTAGTCCCATTTTTCCGCCCCTTTCCCGTCTCTTGGAATGAATCGGATATTCGCACTCTTATACGATAACGCGCAGCTAGTTGAGAAACAGTTTTTTATATTTGATTTATTTATTTCTCAGTAATTAATATTTTTCTTAGTATTTACTTATTATTTATTCATTACATAATAAT
>UELU01107182.1:0-10181 GCA_900490025.1 Megastigmus dorsalis
TATGAATGAGAATTTCGAACTGTTTCTGTGACTAAACACGTATTTCGGTATATTTATGATTTACTACTCCTTTAAAAACCTACATTTTTATTTAGATGGTATACCGATGTTTTATACTACTCTCAGCATCATTTTCGAGAAGTCCTGAAAGGTATTTCAAAATAAAGAATTTATTATAAGCTTTTAACAATCAAGTGCTCGCGTCAGACTGCCGTGCCTTTTATTTTTCGCCGGACCTACGACTAGCGAATGACGGCGTGGAGAGACAAACCGAGAGACGGCGCAGCGACGGCCGGCGGCGGAGAGGCACTCGGCGGGCCGCCCCACTCTACTCTCCTCGCGCTCCGCTTGCTGCTGTAGCTTTACGCTGATTGGCCTGATCGACTGATTTTCAATCGATGATTACTCAGTAACTACTGATCGGAGCGAAAAGTTTATTAGTGATTTTTTACTTAGAATTTTTCCCTCTATCCGAATCCATACAGTGTGATATTCTATTTGTTAACACCCTGTATGTATGCGCTTTGCGTTTATTTATACCGTTTTTTGTTTGCACTTTGCGTATATGTATTTGATTTGCACTTTACGTATGTGTATTTGATTTGCACTTTGCGTATTTTATATTTTACTAACTATCCGAAAAATTATACCGTTTTAAAAAAAAAAAAAACATAAGTTTGTCCTTGAACTAATTGTAAGTTCTAATAATAAGTTGATAAAAATCTCATTATGTATGAGAACAAAATTAAAATTTTCTAGTATTTTATTTTAATAAAATTCTGGCGTTACTAAATATGTGCGAAATAAATTTTTAAATATCCAAAAATATATTTCCACCAATTGTGATATTATATGTTAATAAATAGGTCCAGAAATACTCGAATGAAGAATTTATTCATATGAGAATAAATTCTAATGTTTTAGTATAATATGTTAATAAATATCTCCACAAATTCGCAAATCAAGAATCTATTCGTACCGGAACCAATTGTAATGTCCAGACTCACTTCTGGACGAGTATGTCTATGTGGATAAAGCTCCACCGTGATTCTTAATTATTTGAAATTATGGATTTATTTCTTAAGGATTGAATGGGATCATTGGACTTACTGTTTGACGAGTGTAGATCTGTCGTTCGGCTTGTCGCTGCAGATTGATGGATGAGGTTTTTATTTTAAACACATTCACTTCTTTTTTTAATGAAACGAAATTATCTTTATTGGCTTTGAAAAGATTTTATAATTTTAAATTTGATATTCGGTATTCAAAACACATGTCAACGGTAGTTAGCAAGTTTTACAATATAGTTATTTTGATCGATTCTGATATAATAATTAGTAGCCTGCGGAACACGGAGCGTCGCGGCAGGTAGATCTTGAGGAGCACGGAACTTCGTCGCAAGACCGAGTCAATGACTGACTTCTGTCCACTTTGAATCGTTTTTAAACGATCGAAAGTGTGTCGTGATGTATTGTTTTGCGTATTGTAGCTTCGTGCTCGTTTTGTACTTATTTTGAAATGTACGGGAATGCATCGTATGCATTTCGCAATCGAGCGCTTTTCGTTCGACGATTTACTAATATTAAAAAGGTCGACGTCGTACGACCTGACAAACTATATACAGAATGAATCGACTCCATCGCATTGGCTATATACCATTCGATAGATGGCGAAATTCTAAGAGCCGCGTATCTTTCTCGTTTTTCGATTTGACAAGTAGTTTCCGAGTTATTAATTGTTAAAAGTTTGTAAGATGAGCCAATCAGCAGGTAGCTACAACAATGCGATGGAGTGGATTCATCCTTTATACGCATATTGTAACATGGTGGATTGGCAGATACATGTTGCAGAATTATGCATTACGACTTCAGTGCATGATGAGCAAAAGAAATAGTGTAGCAACGGCCAGTGCGACGATGAACTCCAGTAGCATGGAACGCATATCCTGAAATCGAGGGTTTATTCCCCACGACCGCATATTTTTATTCCTAGCTTTTTTAATTCCTAATAAAAAGGACATAATTTTTTCCGCGTCTGAAGATGGGTTTTCGTTCAAACCAATAAATTTTGCTGGTTGTACTCACCATTTCCCATTTTTCATCACAGGCGAGAGGTGTGGATGACATACCGCAGAGTGTGGTGGTGAAGTCTCTGCCAGTGTTGGGGAATTATATCGTCCGTTTATTTAATTCCTCCTTTGCTCAGGGAGTCTTTCCGAGTACCTGGAAGCAGGCACAGTTAGTGGCCTTAGAAAAGATTTCAGCTCCATCCTCAGTTTCGGACTTTCGTCCAATCTTCCTACTGTGTTTTCTTTCCAAGGTGCGTGAGAAGATCGCAAACGCCCAAATTACCAGTTACCTCTCCAGGACTAGCATTCTTGATACTTTACAGGCAGGGTTCAAACAGCATCACATCAGTCATCAGACATTCGTATAGGCATTGATCGAAGGATGATCACCTTGCTGTTGCTCTTTGACTTCAGCAAGGCATTCGACACCATCTCTCCTTCGAGACTGTTGAGCAAACTACACCATTTCGGGTTCTCGAGGTCCGCACTCCTGTGGATTAGATCGTATTTACAAGGCCGTACTCAACACGTGCCATCTAAAAATGGTTCTTCTTCGTGAGTTGAGACAAATTTAGGTGTACCACAGGGGTCGGTCCTCGGGCCTTTGCTCTTCAGTCACTATATCAATAACCTCAAAGAACTCTTTGATCGTGGGACGGTCAAGCATAGTCTATATGTCCGTAGCCTCCAGGATTACCTCCAAGTGCCTGCAGGTGAGCTTCTGGGAGGCATAGCTCGCCTGTCTGCGGTACGATTGGTATCGATGTGGTCTGAGCGCTTGTCCTTCCGTCTCAACTCTGGCAAAACTAAAGCAATTCTATTTGGTTCACGTAAATATGTTAATTGTTAATGATTTGGTCAAAATGGGATTGCCAGACGTTGTTATGGGGGGTGGAGCGCTTGTGCCGACGCCTTTCCGACGCCGAGCACTGGGCTAAAACACGATTATTTTTTCAAAATAAAATAACTCCACACAAGAGATACCGATTTGGATGATTTTTTTGGTACTTGCAGCTAAGTGAATGTAAATTAGAGGAAAAATAGAGAAAATTAAGAATGGATGAACTTAGAAATAAGCATTTTTATCAATAATAGTTAAATTTCTAAAACTTGTATACGGTTTTCTGTGCAATTCAAAAAAATACCTTTGATTCTTGTAGAATGTGGAGGTTATAAAAATTGATTTCAAAATTTTCTCTACTTTTCATCTAATCTGTGTTCCCTTAGCTGCAAGTACAAAAAAAAAATCATCCAAATCGGTATCTCCAGTGTGGAGTTATTTTATTTTAAAAAAATAATCGTGTTTTAGCCCACTGTGCGCCTTCGTGAGCTTCGGTGTTACATTAGATAGTAAATTAACGCGGAAACCGCAGGTCGATTGTTTAACGAAAAAAGTCAATAAAGCCCTTTATAGCCTGCGATTTATATGAGTATGTACCACCGAGGCCTTACGCAGAAGGCCGGTTAAAGCTCTACTTTTACATCATCTTGATTACTGCGCTGTGGTGTGTCTTGATGCGTCCGACGAGCAGAGAATTAGACTACAGAGACTGAATAACACATGTGTGCGATTTGTCTACGGTGTTAGGAGGGGTTTGCACATCACCCCCTATAGGAAGCGGCTGGCTGGTTGAGCGTTAACAGTCGGAGGATGTATTTTGCCGCCATTTTAATGTATAAAATCCTTCGGCTTAATGAACCTGGGTATCAAGAACTCTCGGTACCAAGAGTGCGCACGGAAACTGATATGAAATCCTTCCAGGCCCAAGGTGCGCGCTATTGCAACGCTCTCCCACTAAATCTGCGCAACCTTCCATGTTTGCGCGGATTTAACACGGCGATACTTAAACACTTACTCGAACTCGATCCTTAGTTTTGCGGATACAAGGCATTTCGTCTTAATGTGCCAACCATATTATCGACAGATATATCTTACACCCACACAGGGGACAAACAGATGGGTTTTCTTTATGTTAACATATTTTGTTTTGTCCCCTACACTGAAAGCTAGTCGGCATTCCGGTAGCTCCGACGGTTGGTTCTACCGTAATGCTGACGTTTCGGGGGGAGCATGTATGCAATTCGAGTTCCCCTCGGTAACTTGGTGTTACTTTATGTTTTTCGGTGCGCTGAATCGATTTTTCTTGGTTACCAGGCCCAAAAGTGGTCCATTTTCAAGATAAGGCCCATTTATGGGCCGAAATCGTGATTTTTTCGAGTTTTCCGGAAAAATAAAATAAATATTACTAGGCGACCCAATTCTTTCGATAAATATTTAAATTTTAAACATTTTTTGTCTAATACATATTTTTTTAATCGATATTTGAATAGGAAATTGAGAAAAATAACCGAACTGACATTACGTGGGCTTACCTATAGTCAAAATCTATAGCGGTGAACGAAACAAATTTAAATTCCAGTATATATTTTTTTGAAAAATTTATATTAATAAATATTTTAAATCACAAGGATTTTTACATAAATTGACGGACAAGAAATACATGCTGATCTGCAAATACAAAGTTTTGTAAAACATTTCTTACATGTACAATAAGAAACTAATTCATCTATTGTAGGAAATAGGGTTTCAATTCTTTTAGGAACTAAAAATTCCTCTTCCAACGCATCCCCAAATTTTAACGGATCTAATTTTGCATATTCTACTTTGAGTAAATTCCTTTGTTCGTACGACACATAAAAGCCCCTCAGAATGTGTAAACGAACGTTACTACTTGTCGGTGGAAGATCTAAAATAGCACTATTCCCAAAGTTGTACATCCAATATCTGAGCTCATCAAATGTTTTGGACGAATTTTTTTTTTTCAAAACTTTTACTAAATAATTTTCAGCATTTTCAAGGGAACTTTGAATTTCTAAATCTGAGATTCCTGTAATAATAATAGAATTAACCATTGTTAAATAAATAAAAAGTTATTCCAGTAAAAAGTATAAATAATTATAATACCCCAAGCAAATGTTTTAATATAGTGTTTCAGCTGAGCTTGCAAAGCACTATGCTTTTTTCCAACTTTGCTTGTGTAATCTGCGCCAGTAAGGTGGTGCAGGGCTGGTAATACAGAACACAATTCGTATCCAATATTTTTGGCAATCAAATGTGACGGCTCAAATCTTTTTTTTGCACCCGAGCCTACTTCAATCCAAAGTTCCTGCAATTGATAAATGATTTAATAAATGAGGTATACATACATGGGTATATAGGTGATTTATAAAAGTAATAGTACCTTTAGTCTTTTTTCTTCACATCGGTCTGACGCTACAGATGTGAACGGAAACGATGTTCTTTTAACTACAAATTTTCCTTTTAAAAACTTATTATACAGTTCAGGTTTTGTTTCCTCAAGTTGCGAAATATCTTGATAATAGAACGAACACCATCACGTATAATTAATTCGATCGAAGACGTAAAGAATAGGAAGTAGTTTTTTTACTGATATAACATGTAGATGCCAATTTCCTAACCTTTCTGCGTGAATAAAATCTTTTCACAATTGTATTAAATGCAATACATTACTAAAATATTGAAATAAAGGAGATTCTTTACTTCTTTTTACGACAAAATTTTCGAAATTATTTGCAACTCTTGTAACTTTATATTTATCTGTATATGGCTTATAACAGGCATTGTTCATATGGTATGAAAAAAGTTTTTCACTTTCTAAAGTACGCAGTCTGTCTAACACATCATCTTTTCTTAAATTTGCCACCCACCATACTTTATCTCAACCATTTAAAGTACTTACTAGATTTTTATTCTTGCAATAAATAATACAATTGTTCTTGTACATTTTTATTACACACAACGCAGACGTTCTGCAATGACGCAAACTGAGAGACTGCGCGAGCTTAAGCCGGCAGCGGCGAACGCGCCTCAGTGCGCCTGCTTGCACGTTGGACTCGTTTCAAAGCAGACGTCAAAAGTAACTCCATTTGAATAATTTTACAATTTCAAAAGTAAAATTAATACGTTAGCAATAATAAATTCGCATCCTCAAATACAATATTTAATCTTAATATTTAATACGTGGGTTTGGTAACTGTTTCGTTCACCGCTATAGGTTTTGACTATAGGTAAGCCCACGTAATGTCAGTTCGGTTGTTTTTCTCGATTTCCTCTTCAAATATCGATTTAAAAAATATGTATTCGACAAAAAATGTTTAAAATTTGAATATTTATCGAATGAATTGGGTCGCCTAGTAATATTTATTTTATTTTTCCGGAAAACTCGAAAAAATCACGATTTCGGCCCATAAATGGGCTTAATCTCAAAAATGGGCCACTTGCGGGCCTTTTAACCTCGAAAAATCGATTCAGCGCACCGAAAAACATAAAATAACATCAAGTTACTGAGGAAACCTAAAATTACATACAGAACCCAACCCCCCTCCTGCGCCCGGACAAGTGTTTTGACCAATATTTTAAACCAATAGTTTGTTGTATCTGGTCGAAAACCAAACTGTAAGGAATTTATATGGTTTCACTATATGAGCATATAGAGCTTTTACATCCAAGTGAACTTTAATTCGTTGCAATATCTTAAATGGGATGCAAGATATACGAAAAATAGCAGGCGCGGTAGCAGCAACGTAAAGAGCACTTACCTCGACGCATACCGCTTAAAAATGAATGTTCACGAAATTTACTATAAATTTCGATCCAAATAAGATATTTGAAATAAAACAAAATCGAGTGTATTGCTGATGAAAATACCAACAGTTTGGCGTATTTTAAAAGTTGCTACTACCATTCAGACAGTTGTTATAACGTTATAAACAAATTAGTATGATAATTATTTACATATTTTACAGCTTTCGGTAACGTAAATTATTGCTTAATATAAAAGTTTGTTAATTATTACTATTCTGTCTGATAGACAAAACATTTAGCTTTAAAATTCGAGTTTATGAACTTAAAAATTTTTATAGAACCGAAGATACAAGCTGAAGAGTGACTGCGCAGAGCGAATAAGAGACCTTTTTGCACTAAATTGACAATAACTTTTGATCTAATTAATATTTTTGAAAAATACTAAATCGAGCAGATTTGTATTTGAAAAGAAAACAAATTGGCTAGACTTAAAGGGGCCACTTTTGGGCCTGGTAACATAAAGCAACACCAAGTTACCGAGGGGACCTCGAATTGCATACAGAACCCCCTCCCCTGCGCCCGGACTAGAAGTGGTTCTAGCTGAGCGCCGATTCGCCGCTAGCTTAATGCCGACTTGTCTGTGCTCACGTTATACCGATTCGGAGCTCCAGTAGCTCCGGCATTTGGCAAACTAGAAAGCGCCTGTGGTGGAGAGAGCAGAGAGCGCGCGCGATCACGTGATGCTGCGTATATACAGGGTGTAAACCCACTGAATAATAGGCTCTACGGCATCGGATAGAGCAGAAAATAACCGCCGTCGATCGGCTGTTGCGGCTTTTGTGAAAAAAAATCGGCAGGTCGACTGCATTGTTGAAAGTTCATAGTCAATTCCTTATTTTTAATTAAGTAACGTCTAGCGCAAAATCAGATACTAATTCTTTTGACTTTTTATTAAGTAAGTGAAAAACTGATAATAATTCTTATGTCGCATACCACATTAATAATTTAATTTAGTATTATTTCGCTGAAAAAATAGTGTATTTTATAAAATTATCTGAAATATCGAGAAAAAATAACAAAAACCAATTCATACACACCGAAAATCAATATTTTAGAAATTAATTTAATTCATAATGTTTGAGTATCTCAGATAAAAGGATAATGCATTTCATGAAACTTGACTATTTAAATTGTCGCTGTGAATCAATAATTGAAACTATTATCAATTCAGTAAGCGGAAATTTTAATTTCAGGCTTCTTTTTTTCAACATAAAATTCTATTTTATGCCCTGCATGAAAAAATAATGCATTGAAATTTTTAACACTGTTGTGATTTTTAGCAGCTACCGAGACATTCCCGATTCTGGTGCGCAATGATCACAATCACCGGGCCTGAATATCTGTGTCTATTCATGTAAAAATTCTTCTTTCTTTATCAAGTACAATAAAGTTCATCTTGAAAACAGACAGACAGAGAGACAGACAGACAGACAAAAATAAATTTATTGTTAAAAATATTTCACTATTTTTGTATCAGCAAATTGAATAAAGCGACGAATTAAAATAATGAATAAGTTTTGAGGTTAATAGGTTATATCGATCTTTATTTTCAGTTTTTCAGAATTAAAAATTATAAATATTTTTCTAATAGTTTTAAGGACTTTTGACTGAACAAATTGAGTAAAATAATGAAAACCCCTCGAGAATGTGGCATTTCAGAGTATACAGAGATCGATTAAAACAAACAAAAAGCTCGGCAAGAGATTAAACGGAGATTTAAATAACTGCAATTACTGTAACGCGAGAAAATGAATTTATTTTTAAAATTATTTCACTATTTTTGAATCAGCAAATTGAATAATATGACGAATACATATGGAGAGCATGGCATATCATCGTTTTTTATTCTGAGGAGTTTTTTCTCGTCGCATTATCACGTATCACTGTGCCATTAAAAGAAATTACTCGTTCAAGGATTTTCAGGAAGTATCTTTGAATCGACAAGTTGATAAAATAACGAATACATCTTGGAAGTATGGTTCTTCAAGCATATTCGTTGAACAGTTAAGCTTAAATTTAAACTCCTGAAATCTCAAATCTGATAGCATGTGCTTCATTTTCCAGACTACTTTAGCATATTTACCACCAATAAGTTGAGTCAAATATCTTCCTATCCCACTCTTTTCTAATAAATTTCTTCTAGTTACCCTACAGCCGTTTTAAAAAAGCTTTCTACTTACATGTTAAGTGTATATGTGCTATTGCAACGCCGAATGTAGTAAAATACTCCCTTATCTGTATCGCTGTTTAACTCAGTTGCTAAACATTTTTATGCGCTTATTAAGTATGCAACTACTTCTACATAAGTCATCAATTTATACAAAAATGAACTAATTAAAATGCTAAAATGCCCTGGAGTGCCATAGCTATTGATAATAAGATTATGATTTTGCATTTCCACTGGCATTGGCGTTGTACTTTTTTCTAATTCTTGGAACTCGCGATGCACGGAGGACGACGCATACTGTCGATTGCTCTTGATGCCATTACTATTTTACATGACGAGTATCAAGAATTAGGAAAAAGTGCAGTATTAATACCACGTAAAAGTGTATAATGATATTCTTATTGGTAATGGATATTGCGCTCCAGTACGTTTTTACGTTTTGTCATGGCTATTATTTTATTTTTGTGTAAAATATTGGTTAATGTTCTAGATTTTGGTTCCGCCCTCTACTTAAGTGCATTAAAAGAAATTTTAATTCTGTAAAAATGACGACACAAAATGCATTATAAGTCTGTATTTCGCCACATTACGATTTCCAGTATGTACCTATTGCTACGACAGAAGTCTCTCTTTTTATTAACTTTAGTAATATTTCTATCGACAATTTGATAAAATAACGTTAAAATTTCCTGACTATGATGTTCCATTGATCTAGATTCTCTGCTCTTGCTTCTGACAGAAATCTATAATTTGAAATATCAATTCAATTTGTTTGCATACTTAATGAGTGTGTAAAGTGCTATACTTATAGAAAACTAGTGTGATTACGCAAAATTGTACTTTATGCACTAACTTTACGATACTAATGCGACAAATTGATTTTATTCTGGTTTGAACATTTGCACGCAAGCGAGTGTGAAAACGTTACACGAGTATGAAACCTGTTTCACGCTCACGTATTGAATCGTTTTTTATGACCAAAGTATGTAAGTTCAATTTAATGCAAGTGTATTTTTTCCGCGTGCGGTAAATCAAGCTTTTCGCAAAATGTTCCATAAAGTATTGTTTGACACTCGGGCGAAACTATTCGTACATGAGAGAAAGTCCTGCACTTACCGTCCATGCATAAGAAAGAATAAAATAGGTACTCTCCTACTGATGATTATTCCAATATTATTATTAAATATTCTTTTAAATATTTTTTGTTGTGCGAAATAAAGAAAAATATGCAGTTCTTTTGCAAAAAACTATCTAACAAGGAAAGTCTCCCAACCCGACCT